>SJYC01084349.1:0-41180 GCA_006408675.1 Madoqua kirkii | reverse complement strand
GCCCCAAAAAATGAAGTCTGACACTTTCCACTGTTTCCCCATCTATTTCCCATGAAGTGATGGGACCAGATGCCATGATCTTCGTTTTCTGAATGTTGAGCTTTAAGCCAACTTTTTGGCTCTCCTCTTTCACTTTCATCAAGAGGCTTTTTAGCTCCTCTTCACTTTCTGCCATAGGGCAGTGTCATCTGCATATCTGAGGTTATCGATATTTCTCCCAGGATTCTTGATTCCAGCTTGTGTTTCTTCCAGTCCAGCGTTTCTCACGATGTACTCTGCATATTAGTTAAATAAGCAGGGTGACAATATACAGCCTTGATGTACTCCTTTTCCTATTTGGAACCAGTCTGTTGTTCCATGTCCAGTTCTAACTGTTGCTTCCTGACCTGTGTACAGATTTCTCAAGATACAGCATATGAACTCTAAGTTGCAGTATGTGGGATCTAGTTCCCTGGCCAGGGATTGAACCTGGGTCCCCTGCATTGGAAGCACAGAGTCCTAGCCACAGGACCAGGAGGGAAGTCCCTCAAATTACCTTTTTAAATGTATTCACTCGAGTACTGTCTGTCTGTTCCCTCTAGGAGGTAAACCTCATGAAGTCAGGGACTTTATCTGTCTTGCCCACCTGTGTACCTGGTGCCTAGACAGCGACCCAGCACATAATGGGCACTCACTACATATTTGTTGAGTGAGTGAATGAATGAACATTTCTTTTGGACTGGTCCCTTCCTCTACATCTCTTGCCTCCATATGGTACCAGCTTCCCCATCTCTCACCTGGTCCAGCACACGAGCATCCTCACTGGTCTTCCTGCTTACAGCTGCATTCCATCCAATCCATCCTTGACAAAGCTGCCAGAGTGATCCCTTAAAAAACACAGATCTGGCCACAACTTTCCCCCAGTCTCCTATCTCCAGTGATTTTTCTCTTTCCCCAAAGAAATTCCAGTTTTCCAGTGTTTGAGGCCCCCAGCCCCTGGCCCAGACCATCCAACATGGCTTGCTTCCAGGTGTGGACTGAAGACTCCCATGGGCATGCTGAGTGACTTCAGGGTTACACAGAGATGGCATTCAATCCCACTGCCACCAAAGCCTGCCTCTTTACAAGTCTTCCTTCCTTTCAAAAACTTTACAGAGAAAGTTTGGATAGCACATCTTTCTAGATATTTGTCAATTTCCCATTTGAAGAGGAAAGTACAGACCTTTCCCTGGGCAATCCTCTTTGGCTCCACCTTGAAAATAAATCACTTACTTTTTGCTCTAATTCTGCAATCATCGTCTATCTACATGGCAAAGTGATACTGGTTTTCCATTTACATCAGTGATCAACGTAAAGAGAATGCTTATGAGTTGACTGAAAGGAAAACAGTGGGAATTCCCTGACGGTCCAGTGGTTAGGACTCTGAGCTTTCACTGCCAAAGGCTGGAGTTCAATCCCTAGTCAGGAAGTAGGATCCTCCAGGCTTCACAATGTGGCCAAAAAGTCATTAATTAAATAAAATCAGACTACCTTATTTAAAAAAATAAAGAAAAAATGGTAAGTAAGTAAGGTGCAGTGGTACTCGGGTGCGGAGGGGATGTGACGAGTACAGTGACCGCAGGTTGGGAAACACTGGTCTCCATCCGTCCTCCCATCCACGGGCTGCCTGCCATGACTCGCTGCTCCATCTCTCTCCTTCTCTGTGAATACACACCCATCTTTTCTCTGTCTCACCCCTGCCTCTAAATCTTCCAGCAAATGAGACTTTCCCAGACTGCTGTCATACCCCATTCAAAGGACCATCTTCCCTGCTGTTACTTTCTTTTGGCTCTTAATATTCAACTGACTGTAATTTTTTTTTTTTTTTTGGCTGGTTGTTTTTGCTGCACTGGGTCTTCTTGGCTGTGCTCGCGCTTTCTCTAGCTGCCGCGAGAGGGCGCTACTCTTAGTTGCGCTGCTCAGGCTTTGGGCGCATGGGCTCGGCGGTTGAGGTGTATCGCAAGTATGCTCTGTTGCATGGGGGGGTCTTCCCACATCAGGCATGGAGCCCGTGTCCCTGTGTTGCCAGGTGGATTCTTAACCACTGGACCACCCGGGAAGTCCCTGCTTGTAATTTTCCCTCTATAAGAGAAAATTGTAAACTAAGAGGGAGGCACCTCATGGTTCTGCCCCTCCGTAAACCCCAGGATGCTTTGGCACAAGGCTCTGCCTCTCAGTATTTGTCAAATAATGAACTTGTATCCGTTTGCACTGCTTCTGTGCTCAGCATACAGTGACTGACTCATCGGCTTCCTCCCAGGTCCCATCACGGTGGCCTCTGGGGTCAGACAATGGACGTTTGAATCTCGGCATTGGGCCAGCTCTGAACCATGGACAAATGCCATCCTTGTTTGTAAAATAGAACAATAGGCACACCTGACTCAGGATGTTGTCATGGGGATGAACGTATGCCCAGAGATGTTTGGCAGAGAGGAAGTGGTCAATAAATGTGGGTCTTGAAAGAGGATATGGTTGTAGTTTCTCCATCATTAGATAGTGGCAGAGAATCCTGTAAGGCAGGTCTCTTGGGTCTTGCCTTGGAATTTACAGATGACACACTGATCCAAGAAATGTAGGACAAAGGTGATCTGGGTTCCACAGAAGAGGAAGTAGGGTGGTCGCACCAGTTTGGGGTGATTGCATGGACGTTCCTTTGGATGGTCACACAACCCATCACCCAGAGTTCCTCCCACTTCTTCCCATTTATTGAGGGATTCCATCTGGGATAAAGAGATCAAAGCTCCCAATGTCATGGCTAGGGAAGGAGCCTCTGTTGTGGGTAGGTGAATTCCCAGTTCTTGGGGGGCCACGTGGCTTGGTTGCAGAAGGCTGGGTTTGAGTCCTGGCTCAACTGCTCCCTGGCTTTGTGCCTGGGACAAGTTCCTTCACCTCTCTGAACCTCAGTTTCATCACATCTAAAATGGTGATCACGGGATGTGGTGTTTGCCACCTGAGCTGAAGTTGTTTTGCAATGAAAATGGAAACCAAGCTTGCGACTCGGGCTGCCCAGGCGGAGGTTTGAGATTAACGGGGGCAAAGGGCTGATGAGGTTGGAGGAGCCAAGGCCAGAGGAATTTATGGCAGCCCAGGGTTTATGGTTTTGATATGGATTTATTAAGCACGCTCTAGGACTGCAATAGCCTGCTCTGTCCGCCACCCCCGCATCCATGCTGGCAGCAGCATGGAGGAGGTTTCTGATGCAACATTAGAGAGATTACTTCCTGATGCTTGTGAGGGGAGGAAAGCCCAGGGGATGGTAGGAGTGGCTTTGGAGACCAGGCTGCAGTGAAAGGGTGCTTTTAAAGCTGGAGAACTCAGTGGTTAGCTTCTCACTAGACAGGAGCTGAGTGAAGAGTCTACACTCACAAAGCCCCCCGTGAACGGGCACTCTGTACACCTTATGTACACGGCAGCTGTCATAGCCGCTGTGATCTCATTCACTTCAATCCTGATAATACCCTGGAGGGAGAGATCATTTCCTTTTTACAGATGAGGCTTAGAGAGGAGTGACCCAATCAGACCTATGTGACTCTCAGGTCAGAGCTTTGGTCCCCTCCCTTTGCGAAACAGAAAGGATCACCCTGCTCTACCATCACCCTTGACCACACCTAGGCATCCACTGCCCAGCTATCAGCAAGCCTCCATCCCACCATCACTGAATGCTGTGTTGTGCTGGTGAATGGTGGACAATTGGCTGGCCAGGGAATGCCCTGAATTGCAGTGCTTGCCATTTTTTGTGGTGTAAATGCTTCCACCATTGCTATCCGTGTGGCATCGCCCAACACAGAGTTGGAAAGAGCAGCTAAAAAATCAAATCTCCCAGGCCAGCTCCAGCACACTCCTGAGCAAAAGCAAGGCTGAGGTGGCCAAGGTACAAGCCCAGCCTCCTGGGTTATCTGGGGGACAAGGAGGGTTCAGACCTGGCTGGGAATTCAAAATTTTATATTGGAGTACAGTTGATTGACAATGTTCTTAGTCTCAGGTGTACAGCAAAGTGATTGAGCTTAACATATACCTATTCTTTTTGAAGTTCTTTTTCCATTTAGGTCCCAAAGAAAGGCAATGCCAAAGAATGCTCAAACTACCATATAATTGCACTCATCTCACACGCTAGTAAAGTAATGCTCAAAATTCTCCAAGCCAGGCTTCAACAGTACGTGAGTACCAGATGTTCCATACTGTGAACTTTCAGATGTTCAAGCTGGGTTTAGAAAAGGCAGAGGAACCAGAGATCAAATTGCTAACATCCTCTGCATCATGGAAAAAGCAAGAGAGTTCCAGAAAAACATCTATTTCTGCTTTATTGACTATGCCAAAGCCTTTGGCTGTGTGGATCACAATCAACTGTGGAAAATTCTGAAAGAGATGGGAATACCAGACCACCTGACCTGCCTCCTGAGAAACCTATATGCAGGTCAGGAAGCAACAGTTAGAACTGGACATGGAACAACAGACTGGTTCCAAATAGGAAAAGGAGTATATCAAGGCTGTGTATTGTCACCCTGCTTATTTAACTTATATGCAGAGTACATCATGAGAAACCCTGGGCTAGAAAAAGCACAAGCTGGAATCAAGATTGCTGGGAGAAATGTCAGTAACCTCAGATATGCAGATGACATCACCCTTATGGCAGAAAGTGAAGAACTAAAGAGCCTCTTGATGAAAGTGAAAGAAGAGAGTGAAAAAGTTGGCTTAAAGCTCAACATTCAGAAACATAAGCTCATGGCACCCAGTCCCATCACTTCATGGCAAATAAATAGGGAAACAGTGCAAACAATGTCAGACTTTTTTCGGGGGAGGGCTCCAAAATTACTGCAGATGGTGATTGCAGCCATGAAATTAAAAGACGCTTACTCCTTGGAAGGAAAGTTATGACCAACCTAGATAGCATATTCAACAGCAGAGACATTACTTTGCCAACCAAGGTCCGTCTAGTCAAGGCTGTTTTTCCTGTGGTCATGTATGAATGTGAGAGTTGGACTATAAAGAAAGCTGAGCACTGAACAATTGATGGTTTTGAACTGTGGTATTGGAGAAGACTCTTGAGAGTCCCTTGGACTGCAAGGAGATCCAACCAGTCAGTCCTAAAGGAGATCAGTTCTGAATATTCATTGGAAAGACTGATGTTGACGCTGAAACTCCAATACTTTGGCCACCTGATGTGAAGAACAGACTCATTTGAAAAGACTGTCATGCTGGGAAAGACTGAAGTTGGGAGGAGAAGGGGACAACAGAGGATGAGATGGTTGGATGGCATCACCAAGTCAATAGAAGTGAGTCTGAGTGAACTCTGGGAGTTGGACAGGGAGGCCTGGTGTGCTGCAGTCCATAGGGTCGCAAAAGAGTTGGACATGACTAGGCAACTGAACTGAACTGAATTTCCCATTTAGGCTATTACAGAATATCAAGTCATGTTTCCTGTGCTATATGGTAGGACCTTCTTGATTATCTATTTTAAATACTTTTATTCTTTTTTGATAACAATGCTTACTTTTATGAGATTTCCTATGCCTGCTGTTCCTCATTGCTGGCAGGTTGACCCAGTCCCTGGAAGTGACCCAGAACAGGGCTCCATCTTAGAGCCTGATGGTCAGTGACAGACCCTGGAAACTTCTTGCCATTACCTCCTCTCTTACCCCTCCCCTACTCTCTATATACTGAGCAGTCTGAATCAAGATACTAGATCTCAACTCCCACCTCTCACGGAAAATTGCTTCCCCCGAGCCTCATTTACCTCATTGATAAAGCAAGAGGTAATCATGTCTTACCCTGCTTACCTTGAGAAGATGAAAAAAAACATAACAGATATGAAAGCATTCTGCATGTAGTAGAGAACTATCTGAATATTCTCATTCTCATTTCTAACACCTGAAAGGAAGACACTCATCCAAGGACTTAGAAAACATAGGCGCCATTTATTTCTTTTTATAAACTTTTGTTAAAATGCACAAGAGTAAGAAATCTTTTTTGCTTCTTTGCCCCGTTGGGTGGCAGTGACAGGGGCTCCGGGGACAGCACAGGATCCGATGGCATCTGCCATGGGAAGATGTTGATCGGTCTGGCGGGCCGCCAGCCCACTTTCAGAACTGCTCAATGTGAATTTCTAACTTCATCGCAATCAAGGCAAATCACGGAGCAATTTGGCAAAAGTAATTGGCTTGGTCATCACAAGAAATCGAGGAGCGTCCACTTCCAAGGCTCTGCTCCCATTTGTCCACCCACAGGAGAGCTGTGAGGGTTCCAGAAGCTACTGAGAGCAGCCCAGAGAAGAGGTTGTCTCAGTGGAGGAATTACAGGGTCCGTGCTTGCCCTCCAACCCTGTTTGAGTCCATGAAATCGTACGTTTTAGGATCACGACTCAGGTAGTGAAAATAAAGATTTTTCCAAAGTGGTGGCCTCAGTTTAAAGTTAGAAAAGTCAATTCTCTTTGTTTTGTGTTTCCTGCGTGGCAATAAAATTATTAAAGTGGCATGGATTTCTCCTCCGGGAGGTTGATTTGGGGCCAAGAATTGGCCCCTGGCCCAGAAGATTGGCTACCGTTAAAACTCACAGCTACCCCACCCCACCTACGGGAACTTCTTATCTCAGCTTTGTTCCCACGGCAGAAATCTGGGCACCAGTGAGGCAGGGTGAGGGGGTCGGGGTGGCAAAGAGGGGAATGACGATGACCAGAGATGCTCCCAGCTTCCCTGCCTTGCCCCAGACCCATCTGAGCGCCCTGGCTGGGGTTTCTGGGGGGGCGCCCCAGGAATGAGAGGTGGCTGAGGGAGGCTGGGCTGCCCTGAGCAGGAAACCACCTTTCCTGGACTGAGGACTTGGCTTGTGGAAGGGGAAACCCCAGCTCTGACAGCACTGCAGATGTCGTGATTGTTCTCGGACATCCTGTCCCAATATCCTCCCTACCTCTCTCACAAAAAGCAGTCCCTAATGGCAGAATTTGAGGGGCACTGGGGTGCTGCCTGCATCCACTCGAGAAGCCTGCGTGGGGGGTAGGTAGTCAGTCTGACTGTTCACTCTCCTCCCTAAGCTCCAATTCCAGGACACATCCCTTTAATTCCCACTAGCCAGTGGCGCTTTCCAGAATTTTCACAAAGCCTCTACAATTCTGCATGGATGAATATTGGCTGCTCGATTCTGGGGTTTAATGGTTTCAGAAGGTACCCTGAGTGATGCTCCACAGAGCGGGTCTCAAATCCAGTCCTTCTTACCTCTCCCCTGCCCCCGCTCACACCATCCCACTTCCGGAATGCCAGGTCACATTGGTCCATCTCACAATGGACTGCTGAATGCCCCTTTCCCATACTTGGGGACTGAAGAGAAGAAAGGGGGTCTAGGAACCACGAATTCTCCATGTTTATCAGCAAACAGGATTCTGGACCCAAAGTAGACTTTAGTGCAGCCTCAGGCCAACCTTAGTCCTAGGAGTGGGCAGGGCTTCTGGGGAGAATGAGGCTCCCAAGGCTGCTGAAGCAGGCAGGAAGGTTCTCAGCTCAGTCCCAGTAAGGACGAAGGGGCCATTTCAGAGAAGATGTTCAACCACCGAGGCTCACAGTGCCTGAGCCTGGCAGATCTGGGATCAAGTCTGGGTCACTTGCTAGCTGTGTGAGTTCCAGACAAATGATTTAACCACTGAGATCTCAATCCCTTCTTCAGTAATGATTTCTGGGTAATGAGGAGGATGAAAGGAGATGGGGCAAGTCAAGTGCCTTAAGACAGCACCAGGAGGAAGCACTCGAGACAGGCCTGGTGAGATAATTCCTCCTCACTGCCACTCTCACCTGAGGTTCACCCATCTGTCTTCTCCATCCTCAGCCTCATCTCCCTCACCTGATGACACCGCCAGGCCCCATCTGACCTTCCTGCTCTCTCCCAAACTTCTGACCTCTGGAGGACTGTGATCTTCCAGTTTCTGAAAGCTCGGCTCCCTGCACATCCCTCCCCAGCTACTGGGGACCCAAGTCGCCATGCCTCCATCTGGAATTCAAGATCCCCAGGCTGTCCAGCATACCCTCTAGAGAGCCCCGTCTTTCATCACCTCCTTCCATGGCCTCCTTCTGACCTCCCCTCCTGGTCCAGGCCTGTCTGTCCTTCCTTAGAATGTTCTTGCTCACCTGTTCCACCAGCCAGAATCCTGCCCTTCCTTAAAGACCTAATGGATGGTCTGCCCCTTCCTGCCTTCTCTGATTCCTCCCAGCCTCCCCCTAGGTCCCGGCTGCAGTGTCCACCCTGGATTGTTCCTTCATGTTCAACAGCCTATAGGGACCATTGCTCTGACCCGAAGGACCCTCCCCAGTCCCAGAAGAAGGGAAGAGCCAGGGGTTAGAGGAGAAACGGTGTCCGCCTGCTCGAGAGCCTCCCACACTGCACAGAGCTCATCAGTGCTTTTCAAACGCTCCCGGGATGACTGAGGATGTTGTCTGCACATCTTCCCCAGCCTCTGGAGAGGTGGTTTTGGAGAAACGAAGATGACTAAGGAAGGGGGACAGTGGTGGCTGCGGCAGCAGAACAGGATGTGGGAGGAGCCGCCATTGGCCCAGCCCAGAAGGGCTCTGTGTCCAACAGTACACCAGTCTAACCTGGGAGGGAGCCGAGCTTCAGCAGGGTCGCGTGTTGTCTCCAGGCGGCAGCCCTTTGGGGGTGAAGAAGTGAGGCGAAGGAGGAGGGGAAGGCAGTGGTTTCAGCAGGAGAAAAGCTGTCCAAGCAGCAGAGGATTTTCCAGCTGGGGTCTCCCCAAGTCACAGCCCCAATATCCAGAGCAAGCAGTGAAGGGGGGCAGTGGGATGCAACCCACGGCCCGAGTTCAAGGGCCCTCGCCTTTCCTATCACTGCTCTGGGACTGGCCCATGGTCACAGCTTGCTTCACTGTGACCAAGTGACCATCAGGGGCTCTCGGAGGGGGCGAGGGGATCAGCAGAGCCCCCGCCCCCCAGTGACTTGCTAGATGACCTCCTGCTTGGTGATGGTCGGCTGCGGGATGGCGGAGGGGGGCTTGACGATGGTGGCGATAGCTCCGGGCAGAAGCTTGTAGGGCTCGGACCCTGAACCACCAGGCGGTGAAGGCTGTGGAGTCTCAGGGGTGGCTGGAGGGGCAAAGAGACAGACAGGGGCTGCTCAGAATTCCAGCCCTTTGTGGGTGGGAGTCAATGAAGAGCACTAGGGAAGTCCTCCCCACTCTCTGACACTTAATTTCGTCTTCTACAAAATGAGAGAATTAGACTAGATTATCTCTAAGGACTGCTACACCCCAAACCTTCTGAGCCCCAGATCACCAAGTCTAAGTTCCATCAGGTCTGGAAGGCTATAGCTGAGTGAGGTTCTGCAGTGAGGACCTTTAGCCCACGTCCCTACAACCCCCATCTCCTCCACCCTTTGATACGGAGTTGGATGTTTCTCCCAAACTGGGGTCTAGGTCTCCCTAAGGACCGCGGGACATGTGACAGGATCAAGATTTTTTGGAGAAAAGGAGAAGCGGTAGATGAGACCCAAGGGGCTGGCTAACTGGCTCGAAAAATACTCTCCCTTTGATAGGTAGATAAGCGGCAGGAACTGATGCCCCACCCCCATGACAAGTTCAGAACGTCATTTTGACTATGACCCTCTTGGTCAACTTGATTCAAAGGCCAGCTTTCCCAAAGAACAGTCTCAGTGAAGTGCAATCTCATTTTAGCAGACCTTCTCATCCCAAAGATAATCTTCCTCTTTGAAGGACCCTGCACAGCAACAAACTCACTCTTGTGAGATTTCACCGGAGGACAGTCTAGCCCAGTGGAAGCCTTCACCCAGTGAAGAGTCTCACCTAGTTGTCTAATGGACTGGGAAGTCTAACTTCAGGGAACAATTTTACCTAGTGGACAACATCGCCTAATGAAATCCTCACCTCAGTGGACATCCTCAGCCAACCTACCCAGTGGATTGCCTCACCTAAGGACGGCTTCATTCGGTGGAAGCTGTCAATCACCTCATGAATAAGCAGCCTTAACAAATGGACAGTCTCCCCCCTCGTTCCCTACCCTGCAGCACAGAGAACTGTTTTACCCTATTTCCCATATTCTAGACCCAACCTTCTCCAGATTCCCTCTCAGGCCCCAACCTCACCCCTTCCAGGGGAGAGCCCAAGTTGCCCACCTGCCTGCCCCCTGGGCCGGGGCCACTCACACATCTGTCCGTTGCTGAGGTGAGCAGGCATCGTGTTGGCAACAATGACGTTGGTGCCCATGTGTTCCTGCATCAGGTGAGGGTGCAGGGGGTGGTGGGCATGAGGTGCTTCACTGGAGGACCCTGCAGGTAGAAGGTGCTCAGTGAGGACAGAGAGTCTGGGATAAAGACCATGGGTTCTGAGGCACCATCATCCTCAAGGGTGGCCATCAACCTGCTCATCCAGTCTTCATGGCGCCTATTGGGCTCCTATTTGTGGGTTAGTAAACTGGGGCTTTCCCAGGTGGTGAAGTGGTAAAGAATCTGCCTGTCATGCAGGAGACACAAGAGATGCAGGTTTGATCCCTAGGTTGGGAAGATCCCCTGGAGTAGGACATGGCAACCCACTCCAGTATTCTTGCCTGGGAAATCCCATGGAGGAGAGGAGCCTGGTGGGCTACAGTTTATGGGGTCGCAAAGAGTCGGAACATGCCCACACACAAACTGAGGCTTCCATTCCTATTCGCAGGCTTCATGAAGGTATTGAGAGGACTCACAAACCAAGAAGACAAAAGTGATTTGAAAGGAACAAGGGGTATATAAGGAAGCTGTGAGATCATTTAGATATTGCAATGAGCAGTGTATTGATTGCATGTTAATATAATGGATTCAATCAATGTCTCTCAAAGCTCCTTGGTATGTGAGTCCTTAACCTTTTGGTCCCAACTCACCTTTCAGCCTCATCCCCACATCTGAAGCCCAACTAGCCTAAATAGCATCTCCGCATCCTCTGGACTGACCTTGCTCTCTCTTTTGCTCCTGTGTCGCTAAAGATGTCTTCTACCCCACTTCCTCCACCCCCACCAATATCCCCAAGTCCAAATTCCAACTCAAACGTTCCCTCCTTTGGACCTCTCCTGATTCTCCCTACTTCAGTAGAAGGTAACCTCTCCTTCTTTGGAATTCACATGGTCACTGATCTGTAACCCATCTTTGGGGAACAATCACTTCTATGAACATTACAATTACAGGTGTATCTTTCTTCTCTCTTTGAGGTCGTAGCAAAGTTTTTTGGAACACAGCAACTGCCTCAAGAAAATGTGTCAAGAGAATGACAGTACCATATATATAGCATATGGTCTAGTAATGGGCTATGGCACTAATACAACGGTGGAATTTTAGGGCTTGAAAGGGGTCTTTAAAATACACTGTTTCAGGGACTTCCCTGGTGGTCTAGTGGTTAAGAATCTGCCTTGCAATGCAGGGGACTTGGGTTCAATCCCTGGCCAGGGAACTAAGATCCTACTTTGTGTTGTTGTTGTGCTCATTCACGTCCGACTCTTTGCCACACCATGGACTGTAGCCTGCCAGGCTCTCTGTCCATGGGATTCTCCAGGCAAGATACTTGAGTGGGTTGCCATTTCCTTCTCTGGGGATCTTCCCGACTCAGGGATCAAACCTCCATCTCTGGAGGCTCCTGCACTGCCAGGTGGATTCTTTACCACTGAGCCACCTGGGAAATGCAAATAAGTCCATACACCACAACTAGAGAGCCTGAGTGCCAGAACAAAAGATCCCACAAGATGCAACGGAAATCCTGCATACTGCAACGAAGACCCGATGCAGCCAAACAGATAAAGAGAGAAAAAGATTTAAAAGTACATCTGTTTCAGTGGTAGCTATCAACATACTATGTGCCAGGTACTGTTTCACAGCATTTTCCAGGTTTGACATAATTTAACCTTCACAGTAGCCCTAAAGGCCAGGTATCATTATTAACCTCATTCTACAGATGAGATGAGAAGGCCCAAAGAGGTGAATATTTTACCCAAAGTTTATCTGGCAATAGAACACAGGCTCCGTGCTGATCCCAGCCTCAGGGACACCTGATTCATGGTGACCCTGCATTCACAGGGTCAAAGCGAGACAGCAGTGAGTTACCATGTGACAGTGGTTCTCAGCTAGGGGTGATTTTGGCCCCTCGGGGGACCTCTGACAATATCTGAGTATCTGTCACCACTGAAGGAGTGTTACTGGCCTATCACGGGTAGAGGCCAGTCATGTGCCCAACGAAGATACAGAAGAGCCCCCTCAGCAAAGAATGATTTAGACCCAAGAATCCACTGAGGTTGAGAAGCCTTGCCCCTGGTCATCACGAGTGATCACGTCACCTCCAAAGTCTCAGGTTCAAGCATCTTTATTTAGACCCTGCCTCCTGTCCTTCCGGCTCGCTTCCTCCAGCACCATCACTGCAAAAATTCTTCCACCCCTTTGAGGCTGCCATTTCACTGGCCCTCGCTTTTCACTGTCTGTCACCTGTCTTCATCCCTTAGTCCAGCCAAGACTCCAGAGCACATCACAATCGCTCCCCTGCGATCAGCCTTGGCTCTCTCCTGGCTGCCTTCTGAGCAAAACGTTTTCCCAAGGCAGTCGCCTCTTGCCGCCTCCACTTCTCCACTTTCCAACTCACTCAGTGTGCAATACCTCCCCTGCTTTCCTTTCCCACCAACACTGCGCTCGACACAATCACCAAGAGCCCCCTTGCCCCTCCTGTGGAGGTCAACACCATTAAATGCCCTGTCTCCACTAAAACACACTCTGCTCTGGCTTCTGGGACTTCCCTTGGCTTTTCTCTTGTCCTCCTGGCTAGCCTTTCTTCCATCTCCTTCTCTGGCACCTGGTTTCTGGGACACCACTAAGCTGCCTCTTATCCCCAACTTTGGGCTCGTTTGAGCAACAAATACCCATCTGCCTCCTGGATAACTCAACATGACTATTTAACAATCATTTCACACTTCACTAAATTCTACAATGGATCTTCACCCTCTACCCCCACCCTCAGTCTTGAATTAGTACCCCCCCCCCAGTCCTCCCCATCTCAATAAATTACTCCACCACCATTCCTGTTCCTCAAAGCAAACATGTAGGTTTCATCCTTGACTCTTCCCCTTCCCTTTATTGCCCCTGTCTGGTCAATCAGCAAATTCTGAGTTCTTTCTCCAAACGGATGTTTAAGTACATCTGTGTTGATCAATTTCCAGTCATGCCTTGGTCCAAGACTCCCTGTCCTTCCTCTCACTGAAGACAGTGACATTTCTCAGGGGTTTCTGGTCTCCATTTTCCTCTGATGTTCAGTTTCTACCCACCATTGGGATAGTTTATTGAAAACGTTAGTCTGATTTTCCACTTTGCTTTTAAGAGTTGCAATAAGAATACAATGCAAATCTCTAACCATAGCCTCTAAGACTATATTTATGATTTGGTTTCTTCCCAATCTCTGTCTTCGTTTCATACAGTTCCTCTTGCCTCACAATCTTATCTTTCTCCAACACACAAACCTCTGCTGCTTTGGGGCCTTTTGCACTAGTTACTTGTGCCTGGAGTGTTTCCTGTTTGGCTTTTAAATGTTCTCTTTCCTTCCATCAGATCTGTGGCATAAAAGCCACCACTTTAGAGAGGTCTTCCTTGACCAACCTATCTAAAGAGGCCCCTTTTCAGTTATACTCTATTGTATTACTTAGTTATTTCAAAATTTGTAGTTGCTGTCTTTATTATATACTCAATTATCATCTGTTCCCCCAAGTGTTAATATACACTGGCATGCACAGACACACAGACACACACACAGACACACACACTCATATATATACTCATACACAACCTCTGGGAAAACTGACTCTCGTTCTCTGCTGAACCTCCAGCACTTAGAACAGCAACTAGAACGTGGTAATTTCTCAGCACCTGAATTAACAAGCCATTGTCCCCATTTTCCTGATGAGTAAACTGAGACTCTGGTAGATACAAGGATTTGCCCAAAGCTACAGAGCAAGGAAGTCATGGAGCTGAGCGGTGAGCTCAGGTCCGCATGAAGCTTGTCTCTTAGAGAGGCTACCTCTCTCAGCCCCGCCCACTGGCTCAGACGGTAAAGAATCCACCTGCAGTACAGGAGGCCTGGGTTCAGTCCTTGGGTTGGGAAGATCACCTGGAGAAGGGCATGGCAACCCACTCCAGTATTCTTGCCTAGAGAATCCCATGGACAGAGGAGCCTAGTGGGCTACAGTATGTGGGGTTGCAAAGAGTCAGACATGATCAAGCAATGAACACTTTCACTTTTTCACAGAGTGAGGAAGTGATAGAGCTGAGAGGTGAATGCAGCTCTGCATGAGTGAGGCTGGTCTCCTGGAGAAGCGGCCTCCAGCCCCGCCCACCTCTCAGCCCCTCCCAGGCTGGACACTAACCTCCCAGCAGCATCTCCTGCAGCAGGTTGTCGATCTTGGCCATTAGTGAGGAAGTGATGGAGCTGAGAGGTGAACGCAGCTCTGCATGAGTGAGGCTGGTCTCCTGGAGAAGCGGCCTCCAGCCCCGCCCACCTCTCAGCCCCTCCCAGGCTGGACACTAACCTCCCAGCAGCATCTCCTGCAGCAGGTTGTCGATCTTGGCCATGCCAAAGAGCTTGATGAACTGGATCTGCTCGATCATCTGCCAGGTGATGCTCTGCAGGGTGGGCAGCAGCAGCAGCAGCTCGCCGAAGCGGCCACGCGAGTCGTACTGGCGGTCGTTGATGTAGTCTTCCAGGCTGACCTGCACCTGGGAACGCAGCCTCTTGATCTTGCCTGGGTCACTCAGCCCCTTGGCATCTGCAATGGGAGGGATCATGCCCGGGAAGCAGAGGGCCAACCTGGAGCATCTGGGGAGGTGGGACCCAATGTCCCATTACTCCGGGGGCTCTTGATGGGAGACCTAGTGGCCTGAGGGCACTTAGGAAATCCTAGCAGTGCTGGGACAAGACTTCAGGAACACTCCCAAGAGGGTACCTTGTAACCTTCTCATCTTACAGATGGGGAAACCAAGGCACATAAAAAGGCAAGGACTTGGCCCAGACCACAGAACCACTTGTTGGCAGATCCATGATGTGGAATTAGGGCTCCTGACTCCCAGTTAAGGCCCCACTGGCAGTCCAGTGGTTAAAACTCCACCTTCCAATGCAGGGGATGCTGGTTCAATCCCTGGTTGGGGAATTAAGATTCCACATGTCTCACAATTCAGCCAAAAAGAAAAAAAAAAAAAAAGCCCCACCATCCAGGCCTCAGTACTTGCTTCTTCTGCTGCCTCATTAGTCTCCCCACTTGCCTGCTCCCTTGCCTGTGTGGTCTTGGGGTCTCAGCTTAGATCACACTTCCTCCGGGAAGCCTTCTCCATTCCATCCTACCAGGTCTGCATTCTGAGTGTTCCTGGTGTCCCCAAACTTCTGTGGCTCTTTTGTCACTACTGAGCACACAGGATGGAATGTCTCTTCCACTAGACTGTGATCTCTATACAGGCAAAAATACATCTTTTAAACCCACCACCTAGCACCATGTATTGTCAATATTTGTTGAACAGATAACTAGATGAAGGGATGGGTACATGGATGGAAGGGTGAATGAATGAAAAAAAAAGCAATAGATACATTTTAGATTCTTAACCAGGAAAGTGATTGAAGTGGTTATGCAATAGTTAATCTCAACCTTCATGGAAGACATCTATTGTCTCTTATGGATAAAGTAAGCAGCAGAAAGAGAATTTCACCCACATTTCCAATGCAGGGTTTTCTCTCTCCTGGGCCACACTTGTGCATTCTATCATTCAGTCAATAAACATTTATTGAGCACCACCCACCTGCCCAGCCCTGACCTAGGTCACCAGCCCCTCCAGGCCAGGCTGCTGACCCTGACTCAGTAATCCTGCACATTTTACTGAGCAGTTACTGTCATCCAGGACCATACCAAGCACCACAGGGTGCACAGCTTGAGCCAGGCTCTGGAGGAAACTGGAACTAGAAATCTTATCCCCTCAAGAAACCAAGAATAGTGTGTGATAGGTAGGAACATGGGCTTGAGAGCTGAAGAGTCTGAAGTTCAAATCCAAGCTCTGCCAGTTCCTAGTTATATGACCTGGGCAAGTCTCTCAATCTCCCTGTGACTCAATTTTCTTATCTGTAAAATGGAGATAATAGCAATTCCTATCTCACAGATACCACGCTGCAAGTACCAGGTGAGATCAACAAGAGCCTTAGTGAGTGCTCCATACACAGTGCTATTTCTGCTTCCTTGCTGTGCTTACTAGACTCAATCTTCGCCCAGAGAGGGCTTGGCACTAAGGACATTGCCTGGCATGATGCAGGACCTTTCCAACATGGAAGGACAGAAGGAAGCAAGGAAGCTTCGGAGCCCAGGCGTCCATCTTGACATCATGAGGTGAAAACAGGTTTTGCACAAAATCACAACTACAAAAATGTTGTACAGGGATTTCCTTGGTGGCCCAGTGGTGGGGACTTCCTCCTTCAAGGCAGGGGGTGTGGGTTTGATCTCCGGTCTGGGAGTAAGATCCCACATGCCTCACAGCCAAAATACCAAAACAGAGAACAGAAACAATACTGTAACAAATTCAATAAAGACTTTATAAATGGTCCACATGGAAACAAACAAACAAAAAGGTGTTGTGTGAAAATGGACATGGAGGGTTGGTGGATGGAAGAGGGACAATGCAAATACATTCTCTTTATCCTGCTAATGAAAGGTTAGGAGATACTGCCAACAGTTGATGTAACAAAAAATAAAAACATAAGCGCAGAACATTATAGAGGCAATCGGTAGAGACACTGAAATAGTAAGAAAAATGTATTAGGACAATGGGAGAGAAAAGATGGAGTGGTGATGGGGAAAAATACAATTCTCAGCTATCACAGGAGGAAAAAATATGTTCTAAAATGGATAAATCAAGAAGTAGAAGGGTTAGCATTTTATTTAGAGCTGGAGAAGTGGCAATAAAAAGAAACAGGACAAACAATCAGAAATGGTTCCTCCTGGGGAGTGGGCTTTGGACAGGAAAAGCAGAGCGGGAGGACTATTTCCATTTTAAGTATGTGCAGATGTTATTTTGATAAAAAAAATTCTGAGGGAAAGAAAAGGAGGATGGGAGGAGGTAAGGAACAGAAAGCAGACAGGAAGGGAGAGAAAGGTAAAAGTTAAGTGGCTCAGTTGTAACCAACTCTTTGCGACCCCGTGGACTGTAGGCCATCAGGCTCCTCCATCCATGGGATTCTCCAGGCAAGAATACTGGAGTGGGTTGCCATTTCCTTCTCTAGGGGATCTTCCCGACCCAGGGATCGAACTTGAGTCCTCTGCATTGCAGGCAGATGCTTTAACCTCTGAGCCACCAGGAAAGCCCAAGAAAGGTAAGATGGGAAAGAAAAAAACAAGCCTCTGGAGTCAGTGTGCCCCATCATCACATCAGTCATTTGAGCCTTGATTTTCCTCATCTGTTAAATGGAGCTGATAAAGATGTCTTCTCCTGATTGTTGTACTAGAGAGATGGGGTGGTAAACTTGGGGTTCACAGCTCAGTGGGAGCAGTTCGACAGAGGGTCTGGAGCATCAGGGAAGGGTGGGAGGGGTGGGCTGTACCTGGGTCAAAGAAGATGATGGCTTTGAGGCAGGCATACTCGTTGTCATCAATCTGCAGCTCTTGAAAGGGCAGCACCAACTCATCAAGGATGCGCACGGACACTCGACTCATCTCTGCCAGCTCCGGGCAGTGCCGAGGGACGATGTAGTCATTGCCTGGATGGGTTAGGAAGGAGAGGGGATGGGAAGCCACCAGGGTACCTCTCTCCTCTAGCTTTTGCTGTTTGCAGTTATAATGCAGCAGCTGCTCACGGAAGGAGGGGCTGGTAGGGGCTGTCACACCCATTTCACAGATGAGGAAGCCAAGGCCCAGATTAAAGGAATGAGTGACTTGCAGGCATTGGAGTGGGCCCAGATCCTGACTTCCTAAGGACCCCTTTCATATCACCCAAGCTCCATTCTTCAGTGGCAACAACAGACCCCAAGACTGATGACAATCAAGGGCTGCTTGGGAGGCATAAAAGCGCCACGCGTACGGGCTCAGGTTCTGGAATTAGACCACCCAGGCTGAACCTGCTTTTTCCACTGACTAGCCAGATCTATCTGGATAAAGTACTTTCTGTGCCTCAGTTTTTCCATCTGTAAAATGGGAATAAATTATAGCGCTTATCTCATCAGGTTGTGGTACTAGAGGAGTTAGTATTTGTAAAGTACTCAGACTAGGGTACTTACACAGTGTGCCCTGTGTAAGAAGTCAGAGTAATAAACACACACATTATGAAGGCATAGGTGACGCAGACTGGGTGTTTGTGCCATTCCAGGCTGTCTTTTGCTCCCTCTCCAGAAAGTACATCTGACTGCATAGGTTATCCCAGGGCTAAGCCTGACTGCTGTAACATGAATGCTGGGGAATTTAATTCCTCAAGTCCACATTTCCTTGCATCTGAATCCAGTATCCAGTTGAGAATACTGAGGACAGGGCCATTCTGATCTGCCTCCCTCACTCTGCACACCACCAGGGAAATCTCCCATGCCCAGGTGCACTCCACGCTGGGCATGCCTCCTGTAGAGCCCTGGCTGGGCAGACAGCATCCTCACCTAGAAGCAGAACATCCTTGAACACCATGGAGCGCTTGGTGGCTCCGAGAAGCAGGTGCTCGCCGGCATGGGCTCTGAGCAGGGCCACCTGGAAGAGAGAGGGGACGGCATCCGGTGTTTGCACGCCTAGGAAGGCATCTACACCCCTGGGGAGGCTGCTCCCCACCAACTCAATGACCCTGAGCAAGTCAGATTAGTGTTCTGCTTGCCTTTACCTGCCTGAATGGTAAGATGGGCATCAGAAAACTGCTGCCTTCCTCTCATCACTGACCAAACTAGAAACCGGGAAAGGCTTCAGCTGACCCCTGAAAGGGGAAACAACCTGTGCTCGAGCCAGGACACCAAATGCCAACTCTGCCCTTGAACTTCTGCGTTCAGGGTAAGCTGCTGCTCCCCTCTGGGCCTCGTCTGTGTGGCTGTGTGCCTGGTAAAATTGTGACACCACTGTGTGTGTGTGTGTGTGTTAGCAGAGACTTAAAGGCTTTCATCAGACTCTCAAGAGGGTCTACAAAAGTTTTAGAGCTTTTTGGGGGGTTCTGAATTCCTACTCAAGGATCAACTATGTAACATGATGAAGAGTGTTTTGTAAATCACAGATTCTTAGGCCTTACTACCCAAGGCACTGATTCACTTTATCTGGGGTGGGCCCAAGGGATCTGAAATTAACAAGCTCCACAGTTGATTCTGATGCATGGTTGTGTCTGAGAAATCACTGCTCCAAGAGATCTCTAGAGCATCCACCCACTTGAAGCTGGAAGATTCTAGATTCTGTTCTAAGACTCTGGATATGGATGCTGATTTCCAAGGCAAAGGGTGTGAGCAACAGTCCTTGGCCAGGGATCTGCTTGACTGACCCCTTCCCTGCAGAGAAGACAGAGAGGCCTTGGAAGTCTGAGTCTGAAGTCTGGCAGGTAGGAGCCCTGCCAGCCCACACGAGGGCATTGCCTGCCTTTTCAGAACCACCTGCTTCAGTGCTTGCACGGGGACCAAGGATGGGGCTGGTCAAATGGTAGCAGGCTGGTGTCCTCCAGGATCTTATCTGCAAGGTAGGGTAGGGAGTTTGGAAATTCTTCAGCAGACTAAACTAGGAAGGAAAAAATGCTTTTATTCATTAATTCATTGGATTGCTCATTCTTGAAGTCATCAGATGTTAGTGCCTACTAAGTGCCAGACATCACTTTGCCAATAAAAATCTGTATGGTCAAAGCTACGGTTTTTCCAATAGTCATGTACAGACGTGAGAGTTGGACCATAAAGAAGGCTGAGCACTGAAGAACTGATGCTTTCGAACTGTGATGTTGGAGAAGACTCTTGAGAGTACCTTGGATAGCAAGGAGATCAAACCAGTCCATCCTAAAGGAGATCAGTCCTGAATATTCATTGGAAGGACTAATGCTGAAGCTGAATCTTCAATATTTTGGCCACCTGATGAGAAGAACCGACTCATTTTAAAAGACCCTGATGCTGGGAAAGATTGAGGGCAGGACAAGAAGGGGGTGACAGAGGATCAGATGGTTGGATGGCATCACTGACTCAATGGACATGAGTTTGAGCAAACTCCAGGTGTTAGCAAAGGACAGGGAAGCCTGGTGTGCTGTAGTCCACGGGGTCTCACACCAGACTGGGACATGACTGAGAGACTGAAAGACAACCACAAGTGCCAGACGCTTCTTTGGGGACACAATGGTGAAAAGAAGGGAGGGAGGGAGGAGAGAGGGAGGGAGGGAGAAAGAAAGAAGAAATAGATTGATGGACGGAAGGAGGGAAGAAGAAAGGAAGATGAGGCTCATGTGATGAAGAGCAATGGGGTACATCATAAAAGGCCTTGCTAAGGACGTGAGGTAGTTCTAAGGTATGGAGGACACCTGGCACATCGTAGGCATTCGATAAGTATTTGTGTGGATGAAAGATGAAGGGACAGGTGAATGGAGGAGCCATTCTACTTAACATCTTCCCAGACTGAGCCCCTGTTACAGCCACGTCCTTACCACGTCTGTGAACCCCCAAGATGAAGCCTGGCGAGGATGACAGGAAAAGAGGGGGAATGGCAAACAGCCTTGTAGGAGGGTGAGAACTCCCTTTCCGTGACCAGGACCAAAGGAGACCAAAGCCTGCTGATTATCAAGCACTTCCTACACGCCAGGCACTGTGCAGGGCTTCCGTCACTTACTCCAGTGTCTTTGCGATTGAGAGACAGAAGACCCAGAGTCGAACCCTGTGGCTGTCTTGCTCTGTTTCTCGCCAAGCCTCCATCCCCTTACCCAATGCTACCCAGCCTGCTAGGTTTCAGTGGGTCGATGCCCAAAACAAACCAAGAAGCAAACACGCTTGGTTCCTGGGGCAATGTTGACAGACAACATCCCCTGGCTCTCCCAGCTGTGCCCCACCCATCACAGGCAAGATAAGCTCCTTATGCACTATGAATGGGGAGCTGGGAACCCTCCTGGCCCCGGGTCCAGCCCCCTAACATGGCTGTTCTGGGGGTGGGCAGGTGGTGGGTGGTGATGTTAATGATTATTCTGCGTTACTGGCCACCCATCACTGCTCTCTGAGAATGCTCTGAGCCCCAGCCAGGGAGGTTTGGGTGGGAAATGGAGGTTAACAATTGCTCAGCTTAGGGGGGAATCTTGTCCTGCTGAGCCCCTGGGAAGGAACAGAAGGGATTAAACATTAATGGAGCCTCTCCAGCAGAGGGGACCGGGGCCAGAACACGAGGAGCAGAGAAGAAGGCCAGGGCAGCCTGGCCAAGATCCCTGCCTTGTCATCCCTCCCGAAGCAGCAAGGAATCCGTGTGAGAGGGCATCCGATCTGGCCCCCCGTGTGAGGGTGAGGACAAGCCAAGCTAGGCTTTCACAGCCTGTTTCACCACGTGATGCAAACGCATTCCAGGAGCGCCTGGGCACCAGAGGACTTTGAGAAGCCCTGGGCTTCCCAAGGTTCAACAGCTGCCTTGCCTAAGGACTTCTGAGAAACTTCAAGAGACCGAGACACGTTGCCAATTTTCTGTGCAGAATTGCAAAACAGAGAAGCAAATGTACCAGGAGCCAGTATCTGGAACACTGTCCATCGGTGCCGGCCCGCTTCCATCGGAGCTGAGTCGATGACCCAGTTCAGCCCCTCTTTCCCAAACAAAGAAAATGTCTGCAGTGGCCTCAGGGGCACCCTGAGCAGGTGCTCAGGAACTTGACTGTCCTCAGTGCCCCCATCACTCAGCCCCACCTTCTCCCCCTAAGACATTTTTGGTATTCCAAAGAAGGTAGTTTGGGAAACAAAATTGCTGAATGAAAATCCATCTTGGTGGGATACAAGGAAGAAACTGACGTTTAGGGAGGCCAGGACTGTGAGGGTGTCCCATTACACCACTGACGCTTTTCAAATGCTAATGTTCTTCACCCTTCCAGCAGCTTTCTGAAGGGGGTATTACAATTCATACTTTACAGATGAGAAAACGGAGGCTCAGGGAGAGGAAGTAATTTGTCCAAGATCACAGAGAGAAGGTTTCTTAGAGTCAAGGCTTAGGCCCCGCCCCTGAGCCCCTACCCACATCCTACCTGGGAGAGCTGTGGGAAGGCAGTGCCGTGGCTGGGGGCCTGGACTTTGAAGCCTGCCTGCTTGTTCTAGCACTGCCTGTGTTGGACACTAGCTGTGCGACCTTGAGCAAATTATTTAACCTCTCTGTGTCCCCAGTTTCCTCACCTATATGATGGTCATAATAGCACTTACCTTACCTAGGGTTGGCGGAAGGATTAAATGAGCTAATATTTGTAAAGTGATTTAAACAGCTCCATGCACACATGAGCGCTACGTGTTTGTGAAATAAATCGAATCAGTCCAAGGCCATATCCGGGGGTTGGGGGGGGGAGGCGTGCAGAAAGCAGGACCCACCGACCCAGGGCCCGGACCACCCGCAGACCGTGTCCACTCTCACCTGGTCGTCCAGGGGGAGCTCACAGAAGGCTGGGATGTACTTGGCCCACTCGACGAGCACCAGCAGCTGCTCTTTCATGGACTCACACACATCCGCGATGCTGGCGATCTTCTTCGCCCGAATGTCGCCATTGATTCCGGAGACAGGGGAGGTGATCTAGGGGAGGCGAAGGAAAATGCTAGGGTGGCAGGGGCCCCCTCCATATACTCTGTCCCCTGCACAGAGCCCCCACCCCCCAGAGAGCTTCCCTGCCTGGGAAGGAGGAGCTGGACTGTGGGTGCCTTCGGCTCTGAAGGAAGCTGTGGGGAAACTGGAAAGGGAGGCTGCCAAGGAGGCAGTTATGGGGGAAGACGGCTCTCTCTGGGCCTTCATCTGCTGCTTTCCCCCTACCTCCTCTTCCACCAGCTCCTTTGAAGCCTAAAAAGCCCGAGAAGCAGGGCAAAAGTCCCCATCCTCATCGGAAGGTGCAGATACCACTGCCCAGGGAGGTACTGCAACTCGCCTAAGGTCACACAGCAAGGGGGGCTGGCTGAGCCCCAGTGCGCTACAGTGTCCGCTCCTCTTTTCTCTGGGGCTAAGCCAATCTCAGACCCTCGTTGCATGCGGAGACTGCTTGGCCTGCACAATGAAAGCCCCACAGGGCCGCTAGGTGCCAGTAGTGGTTTATGCTGTGTTTAGTCACTCAGTTGTGCTCGGCTGTCTGCAACCCCATGGACTGTAGCCCACCAGGCTCCCCTCTCCATGGAAATTCTCCAGGCAAGAACACTGGAGTGGGTTGCCATGTGATCCTCCAGGGAATCCAACCCAGGGATGGAACCCAGGCAATTGTAGGCAGATTCTTTACCGTCTGAGACACCAGGGTTTGAGTCTTTGCTACTAAATGGGCTGTGTGACCCTGGACTCAGTTTCCCTTGGTGATGTCCGAGGGCACTCCCATCTGCTGCTCTAAGGCCCGGATGGGAGGGAAAGGGGTGGAGTTGAGATTCCTCTTTGGGTGAGGGGGGCCCAGGTGGGTGGGGGAGGCTCCCCGGGTACCTGCTGGGACAGGACCTCAGCCTGCAGGAGCGCGTTGATGGAGGGCAGGCTGCTGTCCTCGTAGCTGGACCGGCGAGTGCTGATCCGGTCCCGTTCATTCTGTACAGCTGTGAGGAGGCAGAGGGAGGTAAGCGGGAGGAGAGGGGTCCCATGGCAGGAGGGGTGGCTGAAGGACAAGGGGAGAGAGGTGAACCCGGAGGGCTGTCCTGCAGGGCTGTCCAGGAACAAAGGGAACGCACTTGGAGATGGGGGTTGGGGGGGGAGGGAGAGTGTCCAGGCCACAGAGCCCAGGTCAGTGTGTGGGGATGGGGGCCAGTGGCTCCTCACCCAGCTTGTGGGAGAACCTTCCCAGCGCCACTACTGCTCCTCACACAACAGGGTGGCTTGAGGAGTGATCTACCCGTGATGGGAGGCAGGCAAGTCTGTGACGACTTGGCAGAGGGCTTCAGGCAGGTCTTGAATTTTGAGCAGGAGATCTGTCTCAATGACAGGCGTTCAAGCTATGTTTTAGAAAAGGGTCCCTTCCTTCCCAGGTGCAAGTGGATAAGACAAGCAAAATGAATTGCTCTGGGTGATGGAGATGGCCCAGGGACTCCTGAGTACAGAGGCAGCAGCCTGGACAAGGGGGTCTGGAGGCCCCACCTGCCCTGGGGTCTGTATCAGTAGGAAGCACATGTGCTCTAGGCTGACCTTCTCAGAGACAGCTCCTGAAATCTCTGGCTCCCTCCTGCCCCACCACAGGGCTCCCCTCCCAGGAACTCAGAGGTCCGGGGCCTCTGTCCACCTGGGCCCCACACCCCCTTGCTTCTCCACTCAGGTCAGTCTTGGCCTAAGATGTGGGCTGGTCCTTCTGCCGCCCTGACAGGCCCTCGGAACCTGGGAGGCCTTTGTTGAAGTTGTAAGAAGGGAGGATGAGGCTGCAGGAGACCTGGGTTCCTGGTGGGATTCACCGCTCAGTCTCCATGAGCTGGTGGGGGCAACACCTCTCTCTGGGCCTCAGTTTCCCCATCTACAGACTTTTCTTTCCCAGACCTGCTCCTCTCAGTCTTTCCCATCTCAGGATCAGGCAGCTTTATTCTTCCTCCCAGGCTGGGGGCCTCGCTATATGTCCCTTTCTCTCACCTGCCCACCATCCCATCATCACCACCACCACATATTCCAAATGCTGTCAGTAATCCGTGCAAACCCACCAGCAGCTCCCACTCTGGGCTGGGTCCTGGGGGAGTTCAGACCCTCCTCTCTGGCCGCTTTGTTTCCAGCCTTACCCCTACAGTCTGTGCACCTCTCGGAAGACAAAGGGATCCCCTGAAACCCGACTCAGGTCATATCCCTCCACTGAGGAAACCCAGGACCTCCCCATCATACCTGGAGTCAGGTCACCCTTCCTCACAGTGGTCCTATCTCCCCCAACTCACTTTTACTCTATCAAACCTGCCTCCCAGCCGTTCCTGGGACTCACTCAGCCACTCTCCATCAAAGTCCTCGCCACTGCTGTCCCCACTGCCTGGAATTCTCCTACTCACACCCCATCCCCCACAGCTAAGCTTCTCCCTCTCCCTTTTCTCATGTCTCCTTGCAAATATCACCTCTCAGAAACACCCTCTCTGACCACCCTGTCTGGTGGGGATATCCCTCCTGCAGGTTCTGCCACTTTCTCCTCTGTTTTATTTTTCTTCTTGGTACTTGTCTCTGTCCTTTCTTCACTCTCTGTCTGTCTAAGAGAAAGAAAGCTCCAGAAAGCCAGAATATCTTCCCTTTCATCCACTGCTGTAGCTCCAGCAACTAGAACAGAGCCGGGCACGCAGTGGGTGCTCAATAAATATCCACTGAGTGGCCGAAAGAAGGTGCAGAAGGAAACAAGCTTTGATTCTCGGGTGCAATCTACACCCCATTTTTCAACGGAATGTTGACATTCCTCTCTTCAGCTCTCTCTTGATTTCGAACATTGTTGAAATCAGAGAAGGGAAGTCAGCTAGTGTAGGACTTTCCTGGAAGTCCAGTGGCTGAGACTGCAGTTCCAATGCAGGGGGCGTAAGTTCGATCCCTAGTCAGGGAACTAAAGATCCCACAAGCCAGGTTTATGGCCACACACACACACAAAAGCCAGATAGAGTAGAGGGAACCCAGAGTTAGTGAGATGTAACAGGTCCCAAGGTAAGACAGCTCCTCTTCTCAGACCCACCACCCTGGACGGGGGGCCAGCTCCCAGCAGTGCTCCCCTGCTCGGGTCCCACCCTGCCTGCGACACCCCTCCCACAGCTGCCAGCCCGCACCCACCAGGGCGCCAAGTGGCGGCAGGCCTAAGAAAAGGGCTGCTGTCAGCAGCTGGGGATTGGGCTCCTCAAGGTTAGGCTGGCGTTATCAGTGCCCGGCGCGAGCTCAGTCACGGAATGATGTTTTCCAAATGTTTGCTCAGTATTAGCGGGGTCGGGGACCTAATGTAACTTCTATTGAATATTAACCGGCCCGGGCAGAGGCGGAGAGGACAAGCCTGTCTTCCGAGAGAACCCCTGAGCGGGGGTGTAGGGAGGGGGGCTGGGCCGGGGATCCCGGGTAGGGCCCATCTGTGGGCCCCTGGGCCCACCAGCTTGTAACTCCTGCATCCCTGGCCCTGCATCCTGGGCTGTATTTCCGAAGCCGAGCGTCAGACATTTGCCCTGGGTCTGACAGCTCAGGCTCAGATAGGTGTAGATTTATAGGAAAGAATTTGGAACCTGCCATTGGGCCCACTGGCCCCCAGATTTCTTCTCAGAGTCTCCATTCTTTAACCCACTTGATCACCATGGAATATCCTCTGGCCAAACTTACAACACTTTGAGATTCAGAGCCCTTCTCTGTGGTTGAAAGGAAGTTTCAGAAGACTTGACCAAATCCAGGTGCCTCCCAAGGCCATCAGTCCTACTTCTCATCCAGGGAATTTTTCCCACTCTGGGCTGGGTCCTGGGGGAGTTCAGACCCTCCTCTCTGGCCGCTTTGTTTCCAGCCTTACCCCTACAGTCTGTGCACCTCTCGGAAGACAAAGGGATCCCCTGAAACCCGACTCAGGTCATATCCCTCCACTGAGGAAACCCAGGACCTCCCCATCATACCTGGAGTCAGGTCACCCTTCCTCACAGTGGTCCTATCTCCCCCAACTCACTTTTACTCTATCAAACCTGCCTCCCAGCCGTTCCTGGGACTCACTCAGCCACTCTCCATCAAAGTCCTCGCCACTGCTGTCCCCACTGCCTGGAATTCTCCTACTCACACCCCATCCCCCACAGCTAAGCTTCTCCCTCTCCCTTTTCTCATGTCTCCTTGCAAATATCACCTCTCAGAAACACCCTCTCTGACCACCCTGTCTGGTGGGGATATCCCTCCTGCAGGTTCTGCCACTTTCTCCTCTGTTTTATTTTTCTTCTTGGTACTTGTCTCTGTCCTTTCTTCACTCTCTGTCTGTCTAAGAGAAAGAAAGCTCCAGAAAGCCAGAATATCTTCCCTTTCATCCACTGCTGTAGCTCCAGCAACTAGAACAGAGCCGGGCACGCAGTGGGTGCTCAATAAATATCCACTGAGTGGCCGAAAGAAGGTGCAGAAGGAAACAAGCTTTGATTCTCGGGTGCAATCTACACCCCATTTTTCAACGGAATGTTGACATTCCTCTCTTCAGCTCTCTCTTGATTTCGAACATTGTTGAAATCAGAGAAGGGAAGTCAGCTAGTGTAGGACTTTCCTGGAAGTCCAGTGGCTGAGACTGCAGTTCCAATGCAGGGGGCGTAAGTTCGATCCCTAGTCAGGGAACTAAAGATCCCACAAGCCAGGTTTATGGCCACACACACACACAAAAGCCAGATAGAGTAGAGGGAACCCAGAGTTAGTGAGATGTAACAGGTCCCAAGGTAAGACAGCTCCTCTTCTCAGACCCACCACCCTGGACGGGGGGCCAGCTCCCAGCAGTGCTCCCCTGCTCGGGTCCCACCCTGCCTGCGACACCCCTCCCACAGCTGCCAGCCCGCACCCACCAGGGCGCCAAGTGGCGGCAGGCCTAAGAAAAGGGCTGCTGTCAGCAGCTGGGGATTGGGCTCCTCAAGGTTAGGCTGGCGTTATCAGTGCCCGGCGCGAGCTCAGTCACGGAATGATGTTTTCCAAATGTTTGCTCAGTATTAGCGGGGTCGGGGACCTAATGTAACTTCTATTGAATATTAACCGGCCCGGGCAGAGGCGGAGAGGACAAGCCTGTCTTCCGAGAGAACCCCTGAGCGGGGGTGTAGGGAGGGGGGCTGGGCCGGGGATCCCGGGTAGGGCCCATCTGTGGGCCCCTGGGCCCACCAGCTTGTAACTCCTGCATCCCTGGCCCTGCATCCTGGGCTGTATTTCCGAAGCCGAGCGTCAGACATTTGCCCTGGGTCTGACAGCTCAGGCTCAGATAGGTGTAGATTTATAGGAAAGAATTTGGAACCTGCCATTGGGCCCACTGGCCCCCAGATTTCTTCTCAGAGTCTCCATTCTTTAACCCACTTGATCACCATGGAATATCCTCTGGCCAAACTTACAACACTTTGAGATTCAGAGCCCTTCTCTGTGGTTGAAAGGAAGTTTCAGAAGACTTGACCAAATCCAGGTGCCTCCCAAGGCCATCAGTCCTACTTCTCATCCAGGGAATTTGGTGTCTACTCAGCTCTGGGGGCCCGAGGTCTAGTCCTGACTTCCTCTGCCCTTGACCCAATCGTATCACCTCTCTGGTCTCAACTTCCCCATCTGTAAAGTGGAAAGATTTGATGACCTCCTATACACCCAACTGGTCTATGAATGCTACGTTTACAATCCATGCTTTCTTGTCCTCATGGACAACTCTGGAGTTCTAATTTCTAGATTCTCCTAAGGCCATCGAGGAAGGGAAATAAAAATTGGTCCCAACTCTCCCAGTCCCTGGGGCTTCCATTGAGAATCTCTCTTGGCTCTGAGAACCTGCCACCAAGCCAAGGAGGGGTATTGGGACTATAAGACTTAGGTAGAGCTAGCCAAACCAGTCACTTCTAAAGGAAATCAACTCTGAATATTCATTGGAAGGACTGATACTGAAGTTCCAATACTTTGGCCACCTGATGTGAAAAAGCTGACTCATTGGAAGAGACCTTGATGCTGGGAAAGACTGAGGGCAGAAGGAGAAGGAGATTACAGAGGATGAGATGGTTGGACGGCATCACCAACTCAATGGATATGAGTTTGAGCTAACTTCAGGAGACAGTGAAGCACAGGGAAGCCTAGCGTGTTGCAGTCCCTGAGGTCACAAAGAGTTGGACATGACTTAACAAATGAACAATAACGACAAGAGCTAGTCATGCCCTTATTTCCCAGAACTAGACCACCGTGGCAGTGGAACACTTAGCTACCCTGGCCGTGTTCTCAAAGCAGCTGAGCCCAATGCATGTGTCAGGATCTCCTGGCTAACCCAAGCATACAAATAACCACCAGCCTTTACTATAGCCCACACGCACCTGCCATTAGCCGATCCTCCTCTCCTCCTGGCATAATGCCACCTTCTCCAAGATAAGAAGCAACTGGCTATTTTCAAGGCTAAGCCAAGGTAGAATGGCTGGGAACTCTCCCTCCCCTGGGCCTGCCGTCTCTGTGGCAGTCCAGTGGAAGGACCAGGGAACAAGCACATGTGTCCTGGTGGGCAGTATGTACTTGCACAGGTGGGTCAGCGGGCATATAGCAAGACTCACAGCGCTGGAAGGGTTCATTATCCACCTCTGTGATTTTGTAGATGTGAACACCGAAGCCCAGATGGGGCAGAAACTTCACTGAAGTGACACACATGAAAGTGACTCTGAATGTTTAATGAGAGACACCTACAAAGACCGGTGAGATGCGGGAACAGGCTACCTGCAACCTAGGAAGGTAGCCGTCCGCTCAGGTGAGCTGCCAACCTTTCTCCCTCCTGCATGTCACAAGGCTTGGAATTTTAACACAAGAGATTCATGCTCTCAAACATAAAATCCTAGGCTGTCGAGCTGATAGAAACACTGGCTCTTAGAACCTTAAATTGTTTGGCTCTTAGACTGTAGCTCTCAGTCTTTCCCTTGCCTCTAGCTAGTCACGTGTGTGCGCTCAGGTGCTTCAGTCGTGTCCAACTTTGTGACCCCATGGGCTATAAGCTCGCCAGGTGCCTCTGTCCATGGGATTCTCCAAGCAAGAATACTGGCATAGGTTGCCATGCCCTCCTCTGAGGGATCTTCGCAACCCAGAGATCAAAGCCGGGTCTCCTGCATCTTCTGCATTGCAGGCAGATACTTTACTGCTGAGGTACCAGGAAAGCCCCTAGCTGTTCACACATGCCTCATATTCCCATTCATGACATTTCTTTTATTTATTTTCTGTTTTTGGTGACCATGGCCTGTCGAATGTGGGATAGTAGTTGCCCGACGAGGGACTGAACCCTTGCTTCTTGCAGTGGAAGCACAGAGCCTTAACCACTAGACAGCCGAGAAAGTCCCTCATTCATAACATTTCTCACTTGACAAAGTTGTGCTCAAGTTCAAGGTGAGAGAGTGCAATCCCATTGAAAACTGGGTGGGAGAGAGCTGGGGGCATCTGTCCTTTGAAAAAGGTTCTCCTTGCTCTTGAGAACCACTGGGGTCCAGATGAGAGAGTCGTGGTGTTGTGAGCATCATGGTGTGTTCCTGAGGGTCATAGCCAGCCCAAGTTACACAGCAGGGGTCATAAACTCTCAGGGTCCTATAGGGATGAGGCCCAGAGGATATTTCCCAGGAGGTGGGCAGAGAAACAGGGGCTCAGAGGCAGAGTCAGGGAGGGGAGACTGCCAAAGCCAAGCTCCCCCACTTTCCAGTTGGCCGGGAGAAGGCTGGGTCCCAGGATCCTGCTGGGGGGTGGGTGGGGCAGGTGTGTGTTTGTGCAGAACTAGACCAAGGGTTTTGGTTAGTGTGCCACAGCTGCGGGCTGAAGTGAAGGTCTAGGAGCCAGTCTCAGGGCTGGGAAAGGTGCGTTGAGCACAGAAGGAGACAGAGAGATTTGAAAACGGACTCAAGTTACTCAGAGAAGCAGTTAAAAGATGTTTGTTTCCTGAGCTTGGGCTAGAAAACTTTCAAATGTTCCTAGAGTCCAGAGGGCATAGCAGGCAGCATCGAGGCATCATCCAAACCACACTGAGCTCAGGACCAAAGCTTGGGGTTCAAACCTCGCAGCTTGCTTCGATCAACTTGGGGGGGCCTGGGCAAGTTGTTGACCCATTCTGGGCCTCAGTTTCCTCGTCTGTGAAAAGCTGGGGTGATAATAGCGCCCCACAGGGCTGTCGTGCTAAAGAACTATGTCATGAAAAGAATTATGAATTGTGGGAAAGCCCAGCCAGGTGGAAAAGCCCAGCTTCTGTTGGCAGGAGACACCTTAATAAATGTGCCCCAGCACTCCCAGCATCCTCCACCCAGGACGAGTCTGATGCCTTGATCCCTTTCTCTGGAGCCTGAGGACGCTGCGTCATCTGATACCCATGAACGAAGACTAAGGAACTGGGGCACTTGACCCCGGAACAGGAAGATGGGCGCTAGAGCCCCGCCCATCCCCATTCACATATGCTGAGTCTAGTCGTGGGGCCATGGAAGTTCGTCATGACATTCTCTACATTTTTCCTGATGCTTGAAATGGTATATTAAGCAAAAATACCCAGGGACTTCCGAGGTGGTCCAGAGGTTAAGACTTTGTGTCTCCACTGCAAGGGGTGTGGGTTCAATCCCTAGTCAAGGAACTAAGAATCCACATGCCAAGGAGTGCGGCCAAAAAACGAAAAAGTAAAATCACGTTAAAAAAAAAGAGAGAAAAAACACGCAGCCTGGCTGTCTTGCGGTGGCAAAGGCAGGCAGGGGTGGTGGCGCTGGGAACCCGAGTAGCTGAAAGTAGGAGCTTATCTCTCAGAATCTTTCTCAAGACCAAGCCCAGCCCCTCCCTATGGTCAGATCTTCAGGCCCTCCCTCCTCTCAGCCATTAGCCAGTCACCCTGGGGCCTGTCACTGAGTCATAAAGTTGTGGCCACAGTTGTAAATGGCTGTCAGGAGCTTGTGGGCATGGGTGGGGCAGGGAGGCGGCAAGCGGGGGCGAGGCTCACCTTCCTTCTTCATGCCAGCCCGGAAGCACTTCTTGAGCCTGCAATAACGGCACTGGTTCCTCTTGTCTTTGTCCACCACGCACTGCCGGCTAAACCTGGGGAGGGCTTGGGGTGGTTGGAGGAAGAAAGGACAGCCTTCCTCCCCCTAGGGCTCAACTAGGATCCTGGCCATCTGGTTGACCTCCAGGCTTCTTACTCAAACCTTTCATCCCAGGAGTCCTCCAGCTAACCAACCAGGAGCTGGAAAGGCCCTGTGGACTCTCAGGTTGAGAGCCCAACCTTGTAACCCTAAACATGAGGAAACTGAGGCTCAGAGAGCGGGCACGTGGCCTCAGATCACTCAGCTATGAGTAGAAGGCACTGCTATTTCCTACGTATCTTATTAAAAGTCCAGAGCCCAGAGCGGGCTACTGGCTGTGAGTCAGTTTCAGTACTTGGTCCACATAAAGCCACTTTCTGGACGGGCATATGGGGTGAGGCAGGCAGGCGCCACCGTGGATCTGGGTGGTGCCCTGTCAACCCCGGGCTCTGCCGTTGATTCAAGCTGGGTGACCTTGGGCAAATTCCCAGTCCTCTCCAAGCCACAGCTTCCTCATCTATAAAATGAGACAATAATAGCAACCTCTGCAGAGGGGTGTTGACAGGTGAAAATGAGATAATTACCCAAATGGGGCTCAGTGCAGTGTCTGTTCATAGTAAGACCTTGTAACTACAGCTGCTATTACTTTATTATTGTTGTTACCCAGAAGGGGAGATGCTTCTAAAGGATGACTCTCCAAAGCCTTGAGAGAGGTGGAAAGGCCTGGGGCCAACCCCTTGTTCACCACAGAAAAAACGCCAGGTTGGGGGATGGGCCTCACCGTCTGTGGTTTCAGAAGAGACTTGATCCTAAGCCTCAGAAGTCCCCATTTGCTAAATGGGAAAAATCATGATGAGCTTCCAGGAGCAGTTAATACAGGCAAAAACTTAGTATGGTGCCCAGCACATAGTAAGTGTTGAATAAAGGGATGTGTAGAATAGACACTCCTATCTGATCTGCAAGGGTGAAGAAATCAGAGGCCTGAAGGCCTTGAAGGGCAGATGGCTCCGAGACCTACCCATGGAGAAGACAGACTCCGGGGGAACATCAGCCCAAGTGCACCCATTTCCCAGATGGAGAAATCAAGGTTCCTCACCTGCAGGAGTACATGTGGTTCTTCCTCACGCTTCTCCGGAAGAAGCCCTTGCAGCCGTCACAGCTCGAGGCACCGTAGTGTTTGCCCGTGGCCCGGTCCCCACAGATGGCGCACAGGGCGCTGACACCCAGGTTGTTGGGTGCATTGAGGTTGGCACCCTCTGATGGGGATGTGTCTGCGCCAGAAAAGCAAAGAGTGAGGACACAGGAGGGGCAGGAAGTCACCTCTCAGAGGCCCTGCTCTCCTGGTGGTTTATATTCAGAAAGAATGGGAGCCTTGTAGGGATCTTTCCAGAGCTTCAGCCTCAGCTAGATCTAGGTGCACTGACCCCCCTCAAAGAACTTGGGCAAGTTCCTTGCTGTTTTGGAACTCCCATTTTGCACCCATAAGTTAGGGATGGTTGTGACACTGACTTCGTAGAGTTGTAGTTTCTCCTCCCTGTGGTGGCGATAGCTAGCCTTAGCTTTCTTTGGGAAGGAATGAAGAAACTGGCTGTCTCCTGGGATGCATCCAACGGTTATGGACCCTGATTGGCTGGGCAGAGGGGCCTACGAGAGGGGCAAATATTCCCCCATCATCTCCAGAACCAAGTCCTATTTCTTACTGAGTGACCAGGGCTGGGTGAGTCTCAGCTTGGTACTCAGGGGCCTTGCAATTCTGCCAGGAAACAGGAAGACATACATCAAGGACAGTGGTTCATTTGCCCTCCTGGGAGGATCATAGCAAGGATCTGGTCACCCCATAGCAAAAGCTACTGCATTGGGACTTCCCTGGTGGTCGAGTGGTTAAGACTCTGCATTTCCAGTGCAAGGGGAGTGTGTGTGAGTCCTGGTCAGGGAAGTAAGATTCCCACATACTGTGGGGTTAAAAAAACAAAAACAAAAACTGCTGCATCTATGTGAGGAGGGGGATAAGAGGTAGGTGGCTGTGGTCTTGGTAACTAGTGCTGCCTCATAAGTCGTCTGTGACCTTGGGCAAGTTCCTTTCCTTTGCTTCAGTTTCCCTTGGGCCTCAGTTTCCCTAATTGCAAAAGAGGCCAGATTGACTGGTTCAGTTGTTTTCAATTTTATCTTATATTTCCACAGCTGAACCCTCATTTTTATAAGCAACTCTCCCACCAAGGATAGACCTCTTAGAGAAGATGACACTGTGAAACATCTCCCCAGGAAAATGCTTGCAGACACACACCACACAAAGTCATACATACACACACATACACACACATGTTTTCACCCTGAATCCGATCTTGGGCTCCTAGGGAACATCTAGCTAAGCACTGGACAGGGATATAGTGCTGTGGTTAAGAGCATAATCTCTCTAGCCCTTCTGCCCAGTTTAAATCCGAGGCTGCCCGCTTCTTAGCCATGGGCCCTTGGCCACGTTAATGTATTTCTCAGTGCCTTTATTTCCTCACTTGTGAAATGCTGTTGCTGCTAAGTCACTTCAGTAGTGTCTGACTGTGTGACCCCAGAGATGGCAGCCCACAAGGCTCCCCCGTCCCTGGGATTCTCCAGGGAGTGGGTTGCCATTGCCTTCTCTGCATATGAAATGGGGCACATAATAATCTCTAGGGCTGTTTTGAAGGTTCAGTGGATCAACATATGTGAAGTGCTTGGCAGCTAAGAAGCACTATATCAGTGTTTGTAAAATAAAAACTTCTGCAAAAGACGACTCTGGGAGCACAGCCTCCGTGCACAAGCGGACACACTGCCACATCTCCTTTCTGTCATGTCCTGGCTGAACATCTCGTCGCCTCGAGGGTGCCCAGGAGCACGGCCCCCTCCACTTGGTGAATTATTCCTGGAGATGAGGATAATTGTTAAGCTGCATTGGTGCCCTTTCTCCTCCAGCCTTGCCTCCTCCAACCACCGGAAGAGCTGACCCTACAACTCAGGCGGAGACTGGGGGAAGGGCTCACACATCCTGGGCAGAACAGGCTGGGTGCTGCCAAGTAGCTCATCCTACTCCCCAGGATCAGGGGATGGTGCCCATTCTCCAGGTGAGAACACCAAGGCTCAGAAAGGACAGGACCTGCCCAGAGATCACACTGCTGCTAAGTAGACGAGTCGGATCTATGGTCCGAGCATGCAGGTTGGTGCTGATCTGGCTGGTGCTGTCCTGTTGGCGTGTCTGCTGGAGCCTCTGATAAACAAGGACCCCCTGGTCCTTCTGAATCAGGGATGGCAGGTGGGTAGGGAGCTTGGGCTCTTTGAGCTACCAACCCAGCACATATGCAAAACATCACCCCAACTTTCTGGCCCACTTCAAACTCCAATGGGGAAGTAGACCCTTCTTAAAGATGCTCAGATTTCCTGACCTGACCCATGGAGAGCACAGGACCAGTTACCAGTGCTAAGCCCTCAGGTGCCTTATCGCATGGGATCCTCTGGTTAACCCTGGGAGGCAGGCACGATGATCTATTCCCACTTTACAGATGAGAAAATTGAGGCTCAGAGAGGAAAATGGCTTCATAAATTTATGCTGGTAGGAAGGATGGACACCAGAATTGGAGCCCTGATCTTTCTGGCTCCGGAGCTAGAGCTGTCCTATCTTTAGGACACCCCGTAAGGAGCTCAGCCCCTGCCTCAGGGAAACACACTTCCTGGGAGCTGGAGGCGCCCGCTCTGAAGGGGTGATGGGGCAGTCCAGGGCTAGACAGTGGTCGGTGTCTCGCCCGCTGTCTCTCTGGGGTCACACACACCCCGCCGAGTGCAGCAGCTTCCTGTTTACCATGTCCTGTATGTTTTCCCCTCCGCTCCCTCACGTGATCCCTGGACCTCCTGAAAAGCAGCAGGCCTGGAGTGACTAAGCCCATTCTGCAGAAGGAGCCAGGAGAGGGGAGGTGACATGCCCAAGGTCACACCGTGAGTGAACGGCAGGGGGAGGCGAGCAAATGGTGAGACTGACCACGCATCACGCCCACTACCACGGGCAGCGCAAATACCTCCCCCTGGCTGAGCTGAGCTGACTCAAGTGCTACAGAGCCTGGCTAAAGCTGCAGAGCTGTGGAAGGAAGGCAGGTGGGCTGCCCCCCTCCTCTGAGGCTGGCTTGCGACTGGTCAGGTCCTTGAGTCCTGGCTCCCAAGCCTCCTCCCTTCTCCCACCTCCTTGTGGAGGAGAACTCCCCCCACCCCTTCAGATGTGCTCTCAGTGATAACGGATGTGCAAACCTGAGGAGACACACAAGCAACGCAATCTGGTCTGAGACAAATGGACGTGCTGCTGATATGACTCACGTGTGTGAATGGCAACGGCATATCACATGAGTGCTGGAGAGAGCTGACCCTCCAGGATGGGGATGTGCACACGTACACAAGCAGGTACAAATAGGGGCATGAGATAGGATGCCCAAACTGGACATACGTCCAGGAAACCCAGGACACACAAACCAATCCACGTCCAGAACTCACACTTGCAAATGTCACGGACACACACACACACACTCATCACTGCTTACCGTATACACACTCATTGCCACTTATGGACGTAAGCAAGATAAACACAGATATCCCTAGAGACAACAACAAACAGGGACCCACTCAGAGAAGAAATGCAACTGGAAATAGACGCAGAACATGTGCACACACAGACCAGTGAACACAACATGCAAATGGGTCCTGCAGACATACATGTGCAACAAAGTCCACCACCTGCCCACGTGTACATGGAAATTCAAGCACCCATGCCAACAGGAGGTTACAATCACACACACACACACACACACACACACACACACACACACACACACACAATGCACGTGCGCATGCGCACTGTTGATCCCCGTCTTATTTAGCAAAACCTCCCTGAGAACTCCATTTTCTCTAAGTGGGGCGTTCAACCCAGGAAAGTCCCAAAGACACCCTGAAACATACTCATGTCTCCATCCACTGTCTCCGGGGACAGGACATAACCTTTCCATCTCTCTGGACCTCGGCCCAAGGGGTTCAAGCAGGGGTCACGTTGGGCCCAATGACTGGGGCTGGATGCCGAGAGGTTGCTCACCATGAAGTCCCTGCTCCTGGGGACACGCTGCACAGCGACAGCTTTGGTCACAGGGACCACGAAGGCCTGGCAGGAACACCCAGGGCCTACTTTTGCTGCAGATGGCCCTGGCAGACCACCCCCCCCCAACCACCCTGAAGGCTTCTGGTCACTGTACCTGGGCACATTGTCTTCACTTGGCAACACCTGTGCCCTCACTGACGGGACCACCGTGCTCAGCTACCACTCTTCCCCCAGCCGCAAACCCAGTGCGGCAGACTCGCTCCGGTAACTGGGTACACCTGCCCCCACCTGGCACACCTGGGCACACCTGCCCCCACCTACCATTGCCCATCGTCAACACCTGCACATTCTCAAACTCCAGGGTGGTGTAGGCTGGGTCCAGCGCGGCACTGTAGTCGGCCATGTCCATGTCGACGAGGGTTTTGGAGAGGCGCATCCTCCCTCTCCCCGCCTCGGCCGCCTGCCCTGCCCAGGATGCCCACCCCGAAGGCTCTGGGCTGAGCCCCGGCCTCTGCGCTCCGCCCTCCCACCGCCTCCTCCCAGCCGCCCTCTCTGCCTTCCTGCGTTTCAAACCGTCCTCTGGGAGGGTCTGCTGGGAGTCTGGGCCTAGCCTCTGCGCAGGGGTGGAGGCTCTGCTGGGGAGGGGTGGGGGTTAATGGTTAATCGGCTCCCCCCCTGGTGGACTGGCTGGGCGGGGCCCTGGGGATTTGGCTGTCTGTTGGTTTCTGGCTGACACTGGGGTGCTCTTACAACAGATGGGGGCCCCTAACGCCCCAATACCGTGTCACCAGTCCTGTGAGAGGACGGACACATGCTACCTCTCCAGCACTCACTGGACCCTGACTCAGCGCTGAGTCACTGTCACCCCAAGACATGCTGATACCGACATGCTCACACGCGCCCCCAGACACTGACAGCCCACCTCCAAGACGCCCTAACTCAGGAACTCCCCAAATCATTGACTTCAACCCTCTTACAGAGATAACGCTGTCTCATGGCTCATGAATCAGAAGCGTCGGTCCCAGGCCCTACATACCTGGTTTCTAGATCCTCGTTCTAGGAGGTCCCTTCCTGTTTCTTGCCTTCCCTAGGGGCAGGAAGGACTGAGAGGCCCAGACTCTTGTCTAGGTCCCCTCCCCTGCTCCCCAGGACCACACTCTGGCCACCACCAGCCCCGGCAGCACCAAGGTGCTCAGGCCCAGACAGACTCTATCACCCCTTTCCTTGTCACCTCCTCCAGCTCCCCCGCCTCCACCCCGTGCCTCCCCACCCCCAGGGAAGAAGGGAGGCTTAGAGCCCCCTTAGACCCGGATTAACATTCAGGCGCCTACCACCTACTAATCATGACTCTGGGTAAATGATTCTCCTCTCTGAGCCTCAGTTTCCTCTTCTAGAAAAATGCACAATCAACTTCAAAGGGTGGTCTGAGTATTAAATGAGTTGGCGTTAGGAAAACACCAAGCAAGCATCCATTTCCCTCCACCCTCACGCTCTCGGCCTCCCTTTCGTATCTCCCGTGTTTCTCTCCTCCCTCCAGAGTGGGGTTCGTGGGCAAGCCACCCGAGCAGTGCACTCTGGCGCAAAGGAGCTCCCCTCTCACGCGCCTGTGTTCGCTTTCATGCTCGGCTATTCTGAACAAGGGGCCTGCATTTTTGTTTGGGACTGGGTCCTGCTAATCTTGGGCCTTCAATTCACGGCTAACGTCTTTCTTCTCATCCCCTCCAGCCCTCACTGCCCGCTACACAGACAGGGGCAAGAGCTCCCGATCTAGCTGGGCAGATAAGATCTCGAGGTAGAAAGTGCAGGTCTGGGGAGAAGGACCTATGATTCTGGAGGCCTGGGAGCTTGTCCTCCTTTGTTGGCAGGAAGGGCCAGGCAGAGGGATTTGGTAATAAGGGCAAGGCGGGGGTGAATTAGTGAAGTGAAGTGAAGTGCTTCAGTTGTGTCCGACTCTTTGCGACCCCGTGGACTGTAGCCTACCAGGCTCCTCCGTCCCTGGGATTCTCCAAGCAGGAATACTGGAGTGGGTTGCCATTTCCTTCTCCAGGAGATCTTCCCAACCCAGGGATCAAACCTGGGTCTCCCATATTGCAGGCAGCCACTTTACCATCTGAGCCACCAGGGAAGAGGGCATTAACGAGTGAGTGGGTGGGTGAATTAATGAAAAAGTGAATTGAGTGGGTGAGGGACTTCCCTGGTGGTCCAGCGGTTAAAAATCCACCTTGCAAAGCAGGAGACTCAGGCCCAAGCCCAGCTTGGGGCACGAAAATCCCACATGCTTCGAAGCAACTAAGCCTGCACCTAAACTACCGAGCCTGAGAGCCACGACTGGAGAGTCCAGGCACCACAACAAAAGACCCTGCACGATGCACCAAGGCCTGATGCAGCTAAGTCAGCACAGAAAGGAGAGTGGGTGAATTACAGGCAGGGTGCATCCACGCGCGGACGAGTGAACTGACTGATGAAAGACTGAAATGAATCAGTGAGTGAAACGGTGGACTAGTGAGCAAAGGGCTGTGCGAGTGAAAAGGGGAGTGAAGCGACAAGCGGGCAACTGGAGGGGAGGCGGCTTGCGTCTGAGGGGTGTGTAGAGGCATCCTCCTCACATCCCTCCAACTACTAGAAGCCCTTTTTCGGGCTTGTGTGAGCCTTGCTCTCCTCCCTCCATTTCCCCCCCTGGGGTTTAGATAATCAGGGTGGGAAGTTGGGGGCAACAATTGTTCTGGAGAAGAGAGGCTGGATTTGGCATTAGGAGACCGGATTTAGGGCTTCCTTGGTGCCTCAGACGGTAAAGAATCTGCCTGCCATGTGGGAGACCTGGGTTCGATCCCTGTGTGGGGAAGATCCCCTGGAAAAGGGAATGGCAACCCACTCCAGTATTCTTGCCTGGAGAATCCCACTGATGGCAGAGCCTGGTGATTTATGGACTAGCTCTGTCACTACTGGGATAACTTTGCTTAAATCACGTCTCTCTAAGGGCCTCAACTTTCCCATCTGTAAAGTGGGGTGAAGATGCTGGCCCAGTTGTTTGCTGATAAGTACAAGACCTTGAGGGAGGGAAGGAGGGACAGAGATTCTAAAAGGACAGAGATTCTAAAAGGGCTGATAGAAAAGACTTCAGCTTCTGGTGGATTCCTCCCATATTCCTCCAAGGACATCTGAGCCTGGTTCCAAGAGCCTTGGGAAGGAGACCCACTTAAGGGATAAACGTGGAGGAGAAGGAGGGATATTCCTGGGAGGGGCTACCTAGGGCTGACTCCGGGCCTTGTCATCTGTCTGACACCTCTGACACACACAGCTACTCCTCTCACAAACCTATACACAGGGTGTCTCATCCAGTCTAAGGCGAGCAGTTCCCTATTTCCAAAAGTAGGCTGGGATCACTGAAATGTCAAAGTTTAACCCGTAATAAAAATAACAAATCTTTGATCTCAATAGATAGCATCTTAGATTAAATTAAGTAAAGTCTATAATCAATAGAGTCAGCCATGCCACATGCAAGAACTCCCAGGTGGGCGGCCTGGACACCCTAAGTTACTTCACACACAGGGACCCAGATGCTTTATCAGTCACACAACACAGGTGACCCACTGCCTGAGGGTACATTCCAGAAGACGATTTCATACCCATCCATGTCCCACCAATCACGACCTACCGCATAAGTAAATCTACCCACCCATGAGCTGGAATTTGCATAATCTATTACACACGCGATTCACCCCATCCTTGAAAAGGTGAAAGTGAAAGTCACTCAGTCGTGTCTGAGTCTTTGTGACCCCATAGACTATACAGCCCGTGGAATTCTCCAGGCCAGAATACTGGAGTGGGTAGCCGTTTCCTTCTCCAGGAGATCTTCCCAAGCCAGGGATTGAATCCAGGTCTCCTGCATTGCGGGCAGATTCTTTACTAGCTGAGCCACCAGGGAAGCCCAAGAATACTGGAGTGGGTAGCTTATCCCTTCTCCAGTGGATCTCCTCAACCCAGAAATCGAACCGGAGTCTCCTGCATTGCAGGTAGATTCTTTACCAGCTGAGCTACCAGGGAACCCCATCCTTAGTTGATCCCAAACAATATCTTCTAGATGCACATCCCTCATATAAACAACTGGCCGCCACCTCTAAGATCTACCAACTCTGTGGTCTTGGGCAAGTCATTATTTCCAAGCCTCAGTTTCTCCTCCTGTAAAATGGGCCAAACTTGAAATTTGTTGTGAAGATGAGACAGGATAATACTATAAAGTTCTTAGTCCTTCCCTCAGCCCCACTCCCACCCCCACCCCACCCCTAAAGGATAAACCGTGGA
>SJYC01084348.1:0-17894 GCA_006408675.1 Madoqua kirkii | reverse complement strand
AACCGTGGACCTTGAAATCAGAAAGAGCTGGGTCAAAAGTCAGGCACTGCCACAGCCGTGCTGCACTGAAGATCGAAGATCCCACGTGCCGCCACTAAGACTGGGCACAGCCAAACAAAAACAAAAACAAAACACTCAGGTACTGCCAACTTCCCAAACTCTGCGACCTCGGGTTCCAGCTTTCTCGACCTTATTTTTGGCACCAGACGGCTTGTACCTCTTCCCTGGGGGATGGTGTGGGCATGAAATGGCCAAGTGTAGGCATACAGGGCAATAGCAGTGACTGCTTGACCTTGGCTACATAGTCAGCTGGAATCGGGACCCCTGCACAGGAGAACTCCAGCGACAGCTGGCCCAGCCCTGAGCTATCCCTGGCCTCTTTGCCATCAACTCTGCAGCCCTTCTTTATCTCGGCACTGCCTCCCGGGGCTGTCAGACCCCAGCTCAACATGTTCCAGATCCCAGGGGAAAACAGGCCTTAGAGCTCACTTGGAGGTCCCGCTCCTTGTCATAGTTGGAGAAGCAGGAGCCTCAGGAAGGGGAAAGAGGGGCATTTTGAGAGTAATGCCCTGAGCAGCCAGGGGTTGGGGAGGAGGGGCGGTGGGCAGGGTGCTCAAGCCCATGGTGTGGACAGAAGGTAAGGGAGCTGCCGTTCTGGACCACAGCATTTTTCTTTTCAATGACAATAATGTTTCCAGGAAAATTCTGTGCTAGGCCCGGTGCTAAGACCCTTCCACTCTTCTTAGCTGATCGGTCCCGCGTTGTAGCAGACATAACTGAGGCTCAAAGAGGTGAAGCCTCTTGCTTAAGGCCAACCTGATGTAACAGGAGGGGCTGTAACTGGAACCCCAGTCAGACTCCAGAGCTTGAGAGCTTCACCTACTCCTTGCTGCCTCCCAGAAAGAACCTCGGACTTCTGAGTGCTGGTGGCTAGTGGTTCTGTCGTCACGTTACTGCTGGAGCACTCAGGGGTCTGAGAAGCCAAGGAGCCTGTCCTGGTGCATGTGCAAGTTCAGAGGCATCTCCAGACACCGGCTACCCCAGGGCCGCCAGGCATCTTCATGTCCCCTGGGTGCTCACGTCCCCACTGTCTCCAGCCTCTCCTCCCCCACCCATCACCCAGGGAGCGGTGCAGGGAAACAGGGACTTATCAAGACAGAGAACAAAAGTCGTGGGGGAAAGAAGCCAAGAGCCATCTCCACTCTGGGGTAGGGCCCTTCAGTTTCGCCCCTTTGAAATTTCAAATTCCAGTTTGTGGACAAAGTCCTAACTTTCTCACAATATAGGTCCCCAAACACTGACCAAACTCCAGTCTGGGCAGACAGCAGGGCCCCGTGTGGCCTTTCGGCTTCCTTTGGCAGCTCGAGGTCTCGGGGCACCAGCTGGGGTCTGTCAGGTCATCCCTGCAGCCCCAGCCCACCTCACAGGGACCTATGCCTCCCACCTGAGAGGACAGCCCTCTTCCTGGAGCTGGGATGTGTCACTGGCTGGTACCAACAGCAGATACCAGGTAGGCCCCCTCCCTGTTCCGGGCTTCTTTTCTCCCCGTAACACAGCTCATCCCACTCTCCTTGTCCTGAGTACAGGCCATGTTGGTTTAAGCCAGTCACGGAACTTCCAGACTGGACAGGGTGGCTCAGCCAACCCACCCATTTGGCAGATGGAGAAACTGAGGCCCCCCAGGGGTGTGGCAGCTGTCGAACCTGGGACACAGACCCAGGACCCCTCAGTGAGCCCTCAGAGGCAGTGGGGTGGGGGGAGCACGACCTTAACAGGAAGACCACAAGCCCCATGAGGAGCCCTTTGCTTCACTACAGTCCTCAAGGACCCTGGCAGTGCCTCCTACGGACCCCAGAGGGTGAGCTGTCTGAGCACTCAAGGGCTGGTGGCCACTCGCTCGGATGCCATGGAAGTATCAGGTGGGCAGAAAAGTTCGTTTGGGTTTTTCTGTCAGATGTTATGGAAAAACCCAAATGAACTTTTTGGTCGACTCAATATTTCCGAGAGGAAGAGGAGGAAGCTGAGGGCTGAAGGCCAGTGGGCTTGGAAGGAAACATTTATGTGGTTAACTGATAACTAAGCCCCATCCTTGGGCCCCTGGAAGCCTCCTTCCTCCTTCTCCTCAGCATGATTAAGAGCAACTTACCTGCTCGCTAATCATTGCTGAGCCTGTTGATTTTGCCTTAAAAAATTAACTGGGCATGAGTTTGCGGTTTGCCTCACCCCTAACCCTGCAAAGCAAAAGGCCTGGGTGGGCAGGAGGCCGCTGGGTTATGCAAGAGGCCATCAGCCTCCCCACGCACAGCCAGAGCCACCTCTTGCTCTCCAAAGGGTAGGTTTTGCTCAAGAGTCAACAGTCTGCTTGTTCCCCCTGCTCTGGCTCCTGAGCAAATTTGCTGTGTTACCAGAGATAAAAGCAGCTGGGGGGGCGGGGGGCAAGGTGAGGGGGAGAGCTTTCCAAACAGGGATGCAAAGCGGCGGCTTTGAGCTGCAATTCTAGAATCCTGCAGTGTCAGAGCCAGGGGAGCCCTTAGGAGGATGCGGCCTGGGGCCTTTCAGAGCGGTTCTGATGTCCTAGGAGCCAAGGGGGTCGATGCCGAGGCCCTACTTCACCCCGTGTCTGCCTCTTATGGACACTGATCCTTAATATTTCATTTCAAAATAGAGTCAGTTGCTAATAATGAGAATCAGAAAACCACTGGTTCAGCCTCATCATACAGATGAGGAGATAGATAGAGGCCAAGTGGGAAAGTGACTCATCCAGGAACAGAAAGTCATCCAGGGTCTCCAGATAGGCTAGGGCAGGCAGGAGCTCTCTCGGTACTCAGGGATGTATCCTGGATGTTAGCGAACAAAATGGCACTGAAAGGCCCTTCTTTGCTGTTTACCCTCCCTCCCAGGGCGGGCTGTAAGCACAGTGGTGCCTGAGAGCCACTGGGAAGGTCTGAGTCAGGGAGGAAGGGTGGGGATGAGGGTGTCACCTGGCCCGGAGTCCTGTGGGCCCTCTGAGAAGCAGTCATGAGCTGCAAACCAGAGGTTCAAAGTTATAACCTATCCCAGCCACATCCTCTCTCTGAAGGCATCGGGCCATAGAAAAAGACGCAGCACCCTGCCCTGACTCTCTCGACCTCTCTGAGTCTCCATTTTCTCGCCTATAAATCGGGAATAATGGTACCTAACTCATAAGGTTGTCGTGAGGATGAAATGGAGTGGGATCTACGCAGTGGTAACCACGGCCAATGTTTACAAAGCTGTTTTGCAGGCTTTTCACGTATTAACAGGCTTCCCAGGTGGCTCCAGTGGTAAAGAATCTGCCTGCCAGTGCAGGAGACGGAAGAGACACAGGGACGGCAGAGTCCCTGAGTTGGAAAGATCCCCTGAAGGAGAGCATGGCAGCCCACTCCAGAATTCTTGTCTGGAGAAGCCCATGGGCTGAGGAGCATGGCTGGCTGCAGTCCATAGCGTCACACTGAGTTGGACATGACCAAAGCAACTTAGCACACATACATGTACATAATAACTCACAAATCCTATAACCACTTTGTGACATAAAGCCAAGTTTTTAATCACCATCTTATAGACTCAGGGCACAGAGAGATTGAATCATGTGCCACAGCTCACACAGCTTCTAAGAAGCTGGGATTCCAATCCAAGTAGTCTGGCTCCAGAGTCTGTGCTCCTGATCTCCAAGCCACCCTGCCCTTCTAGGGCTGGCATTCGGTAAATGCTCAATGCAAAGTGATCAGTGTGACGATAAAATAAGCTCCATCCCAAGGCACATGTGGGCTGTGTGTATGGATTGTGAGGGCTGGAAGGAGGCAGAAAGAAGACCTATCTCTGGCTAGAGTGGTCAGAGAGGGCTTCCCAGAGGAGGTGGCATCCTAGGCAGAGGAAACTTCCAGAACCGGAGAACATGGTGGGTGAGGATGAAAGGGCATGGAAGCCACTCTGGCTGGAGAGCAGGGCATTATGGGAGATGCTGTCTGAAAGGCCCAAGAGGTAGTATAGAGAGTGTGTTCTAGAGAATGATCAGGAAGGAAGCCAGGAGGACTTGGGTCTGTGTAGGAGGGGCCTCCCTACAGGCTGCCTTCTGCCAAGTGGCTTGTGACTTCTGGGCTGTGGCTGTTTCTGTCCTCCTGTGTACATTCCTCCCTCCCGGGTATGTTCCTGACTTTATCTGCAGAAGTGACTTTGGGGATTGGATGGGGCCTGCTCAGCTCTTGCTGGGTCTGAAGGATGCAGGTCCTGGTATTCAGGTGGGGATGAGCTCACATCCCAGGAACCACCCTTGGTCTCCTACATCCTTGTTCTGAAGGGCTCCAGGGATCTGCCTGGAGGCCGCTGAGTTGAAATGTTTGGGACCCTAAGACTTAGGCCATAGCTGCCGTGTACAGTTGCACAGGTTGCTCACTGCACAAAGGTTCTGGGTAAGGGAGCAAGTGGAGGTGGAAATCCAACCTTGTTCCACTTACCAAGCCAACTGCCCGTGGAGATCTGTCTGCCCAGGGGTGGGTGGGGCATCACTCACTTATTTTCACAAAATATCCATTGTAAGACCTGTTGTAGTTCTGTGTCCAGCTACTTACTATGTGACCTTGGGAAGGTCACTTCCCTCCTGGACCTTGGTTTCCCATTTGAAAAGTTGTCTAGCATAAAGCAGAGATTCAGCCCTGATGGTAAATTAGAATCACCTGGAACCTTTAAAAAATACTGATGCTCAGGTCCTGTCACAGTCCAGTGATTGAATCTAGGGGTGAGTGGGTGCTGGCTCTGAGTATATTTTAAAGTCCCCAGGTGATCCTAATATGCAGCCAAGATTGACACCCATCATAGGAGGGCTTAAAATTCTGGAGCTGGAAAAGCTAGATGTGTATTCAAGTTCTACAACCTCCTGGTCGCAATTGCAATAAGGCTCCATTCCCCCATCTGTAGAATGGGAACATGATACCTTCCTCATAAAGTCAGAATGCCAATTCAACGGGACGCTATTCAGACAGTGCTTTGGCACTGTGGTGGGCCTGTAGGGAGCTCCTGATTCTTGGTATTGATGACTATTAATTTGCTATTGGCAAAATGAAATTGGCTTAAAACTCAAGGGTCTTTCTAGGTGAAGGATTCAGAGATTCAGGGTCTGGTCCTAGATCATGGGTCTTCATATTGTCAGTGATATAACATTAGCCAAGATGTCATTGAAGTATGAGCGATTGTTCTTACGGTTTGATATTTTCCCCAATTTGCTAAAAAAAAAAGTAAATTTCTTTTTAAATTGGTACTATATTCACATGACTCAAAAATCAAAACTAAACAAAAGGTACAGGGACTTCTCTGGTGGTCCAGTGGCTAAGACACCTCGCTCCCAAAGCAGAGGGCCCGGGTTTGATCCTTAGTGGGAGAACTAGACTCCAACATGCTGCAAATAAGATTCAATGCAGCCAGATAAATAAATAAATCCATAATTTTGTTTGACGGTGCACTTGAAGAAACTTGTGTCCACCTCTGCCTCCTATCCACCAGTCCACTGCTCTCTTTACCGGTAGCTAAAATATAAGATCATAAGGTATCACCTCCTACCTCTTAAACTGTTATGCATCTCGATTTGTTCATTTACCAGTATAACCTGGAGATTTTCCCATAGCAAATGAGAATGAGCTGTGAGGACGGAAGGGTTGTTGCCCCCTTTCACAGGTGAGGAAACTGAGGCTCACAATGCTGAGTCAAGAGCGTTTGACCTATGGCTACTTGGCTTCAGAGTCACTATTTGCTTTCCTGCCCCAGTGTGGCCTTCCAGGAAGCCTGGCCCAGACAGCTTTGGAGCCAGGCCTAAATTTCTCCAACCCAGGCTTGGCAAGAGGAGATGGGATGGAGACAGGTTCTCGTGGCCCCCCATCTTGTCCACTTCCTAAAGTCACAGAGGGGCTGGAGCGTGGAACAAAAAATCTCCAAGGTCTTTCAGATAGTGACCCAGTGTGGGGATGTTCCCCTGGATGGGACAGTTAGGGCCTGGTGGCCGTGCCCTCCAGTAGAGTGGAGCCTGCCAGGGACATTCTGGCAGCTTCAGACTGTGCAGGTGGTGGGGGAGGGAAAGGGGGAGGGGGAGGCGGGGAGAGAAGGGAAGCCTGGCTGATGGAACAGGCCCAGGGGAAGAGGAGGCTGAAGGGACGTCATGCCTGGAGGTCAGGAAGGAGGATCCGAGATTCCTGGTAGAGGGGGCAATGACATTTGAACCAAATGTTTTCTGCTTGGGCAACCCCAGGACTCCCTCTGGATTCCTGACCTGCTTCAGTTCACTGACTGCCTGACTTTGGACAAGTCACTTTCCTGTTCTGTGCCTCAGTTTCCCTAAAGCAAAATGAAGCAGATTAGGAAGCTGGTCTTCAAGTAGCCTTAAAACACCCCTAAAAGACTGTGAGGTGGACTTCCTTTAATGGTTCAGCGGTTAAGACTGGGCTTCCACTGCAGGGGCTGTGGGTTCAATCCCTGGTTGGAGAGGTTCCACATACCTTGAGGTACAGCCAAAAAATAAAATGAAAAATAAATAAAATTAAAAATAATGACTGTAAACTGCAAGGTATTTAAAAAAAAAAAAGACTCTGTGAGGCTCCCCTTGCCTTGTTAAGGAAGTTTGGGTCTTGCCTTGATTAGAATAGGGTCTGCCTGTCAAGGCCCTGGGCCTTCCTGGGATGGGGGCTGAGGTGACAGCATCTCTGCTGCTGCTGCTAAGTCGCTTCAGTCGTGTCCGACTCTGTGCGACCCCATGGACAGCAGCCCACCCGGCTCCCCAGTCCCTGGGATTCTCCAGGCAAGAACACTGGAGTGGGCTGTATTTCCTTCTCCAACGCATGAAAGTAAAAAGTGAAAGTGAAGTCGCTCAGTCGTGTCAAACTCTTAGCGACCCCATGGACTGCTGCCTACCAGACTCCTCCGTCCATGGATTTTCCAGGCAAGAGCACTGGAGTGGGGTGCCATCGCCTTCTCTGACAGCATCTCTACCCTGCTTCAAAAGCTATACTCCTCCCCTTGGCCCTATGTCTCTCTCCCACCCTCTCAGCCTCCTCTCCAGGTAGATGTGGAGTCAGGATCATACCTGAGGGGTCCCGGGTACTCTTAGCGACCCCATGGACTGCTGCCTACCAGACTCCTCCGTCCATGGATTTTCCAGGCAAGAGCACTGGAGTGGGGTGCCATCGCCTTCTCTGACAGCATCTCTACCCTGCTTCAAAAGCTATACTCCTCCCCTTGGCCCTATGTCTCTCTCCCACCCTCTCAGCCTCCTCTCCAGGTAGATGTGGAGTCAGGATCATACCTGAGGGGTCCCGGGGGAAGCCCTGGCCCCAGTCTGACATCCTCCTCCTGATGTTATGGGGTCGCACACAGCAGGCAACCTCTTCATCCTTAAGGGAGCTCCCGCAGCCACTCTGGCACCCAAGACCCTGTGAGGGCTGCCGGGCAGAGTTAATCTCTTAATACTGGTCACAATGAGATTTCAGGGATGGATGGAGGCAGTCTCCATGGAAACTGCAGACCAGCCCAGGACCCATGCAAGGAATTAGCCAAGGGCTCAGTAAAGGATTCCTAGAGACTCAACCCAAACAGAAACGGGAGACATAGCAGCCTGAACTCCCTTTCTCTGTTCCATACCCCTCGCTGTACTGTCTCAGCACTCTCCCGTTAAACTGGATGGAGCCACCTTCACAGGGGAGCCCTGTCCACTTTCTGGGCCTCAGTTTCTTCATTCTCCAATTGGATTTATAATCCATAACCCGGAGCCTTTTCTAGAAGAGTCAGGCTTCAGAATCTGCCAGACCTGAGCTTGAAGCTAGGCCTTTCCCACTCAGACTATAAACCCAGACCAGGCATTTCCCCTCTCCTAGCCTCAGTTTCCTCATCTATGTAATGGGTACAATCACTGTGGTACCTGACTGGTGGGTACTGATGCTCAGTGACTGAGTCTCCTTCTCACCTCTTCTGACTGCTCCTTCCACACTGCACTTCTGCCCTCCACTCCAGCCAATGCAGCTTTCAGAATCCCATAGCCCCTAAATTATCTCTGGCCTTTGCACACACACACCTTCCGCCCAGAGCAGCTGTCACACCACTCTCTTCACCTCCTCATCCTCCAAGTCCCACCTAGGTCATCTTCCTCCAGGCAGTCCCGCTGGCTTAGACAAGTCAGGGCTCCCCTTGGTGCTCCCACAGCCCCTATTACTTTATACCATCACAGTTCAATCGCACGGTGGTTATGTTTATTTGTCTGCCTCCTCCATTGGACTATGTCTCATTTTGCCCTTATAGTCCCAGAACCCAGCTGTCAGTTAATATAATGGGTTGGATGAATAGATGAGTGGATGAAGAAATTTGTCCATCCAATCATTCAACATTTATTCAGTGCATTCTATGTGCACTATCATGGGTGCTAGAGGTGACACAGTGAACAGTTAAGATCCCTCCCTGACAGGGCTGCTGTATTAACAAATAAAAGCACAGGAGGCCCAATTAAATCTGAATTTCAGATAAAGAGTGAATAACTCGTTTAGTACAAGTACGTAACAACTAACACCAGTTCAGTTCAGTTCAGTTCAGCTCAATTGCTCAGTCGTGTCCGACTCTTTGCGACCCCATGAATTGCAGCATGCCAGGCCTCCTTGTCCATCACCATCTCCTGGAGTTCACTCAAACGCATGTCCATTGAGTTGGTGATGCCATCCAGCCATCTCTTCCTCTGTCGTCCCCTCTTCCTCCTGCCCCCAATCCCTCCCAGCATGTCTTTTCCAATGGGTCAACTCTTCGCATGAGGTGGCCGAAGTTTGGAGTTTCAGCTTTAACATCATTCCTTCCAAAGAAGACTCAGGACTGATCTCCTTTAGGATGGACTGGTTGGATCTCCTTGAAGTCCAAGGGACTCTCAAGAGTCTTCAACACCACAGTTCAAAAGCATCAATTCTTCATCACTCAGCTTTCTTCACAGTCCAACTCTCACATCCATACATGACCACTGGAAAAACCATAGCCTTGACTAGACGGAACTTTGTTGGCAAATTAATGTGTCTGCTTTTGAATATGCTATCTAGGTTGGTCATAACTTTTCTTCCAAGGACTAAGCATACTTATATATATATATATATATTTTTTTTTTTTCATACTTTAAAGCTTCAGTTGTTTTATCCTCCATTTCAAGCGTAACTGCATTCTATATTGGATCTGGCCACCTTATTTTCTCCCTCACGGAACTTACATCCTGGTGGGGAGGTGCGGTGGAATCAGGAGGAAGTAAATAAAAAAGAGAATTTCAAACATGAGTTAAGTGCGGTGAAGATAATGAAACAGCACAATGTGGATAACGCCTGGGGATGGTAGGGGCCATCTGTGCACTGGGTGATCTCCAAGCTAGTGACCTTGACCTTCAAGGGACAATTATAAGCTCCAGTGAGAGGCGACCTAGGAAAAGCCCTCTGAGGGTCATAAAGGAAGTGGAGGCTGTTAAACTTGAGAGAAAGGCTCTGAGGAGAGCTAACAGCGCAGCCAGAGCTCACCTGACAAGACTCATTTTGCAATTTGCATCTGGGCCCTCACAAACCTTCGCGAACCCGCAGCCCCACCCCCTCGGCCAGTCAATGTCCTCTGCGGGGCTGAGAGACAGGGGAAGGGGCCACAGGGCCGTACGAGAAGCGTGGCCACCTGGGCCATAGCGGGGAGACCAGACGCCATCCTCCCACCTCTGTCCCAAGGGTGGCCCTTGGGGGGTAGGGTAGAACCTGCGCGGCGCCGAGTCCGGGGCCCTCCGGGAGGAAGCCGCCTAGACGCTTCGCAGCGCCGCACTTTGCGTGCCCCGGGCTCCTCCTAGTGGCCAACGAAGGGACTAGCGAACAGAAACTTCAAATAACGCACGGGCTTCACCAATCACAGTCGACGTCGTACTACAATCCCACCAATCACAGGCCCAGACGGACTACGACTCGCCAAACTCGGCGAAAGACAGTTGGACACAATTCTATTTACTAGGCAAGCAAACTTTCCTCCAGTCACACACCAGCACGTGGTCACTGGACCAATCAGAACGCAGTATTTAAAAACTGGTCCCCCAAGGCCGGTTTCGCGCTCCCATTGCACCATCTACCAAATTTGTATTCTCAACATCCGGTCCCAACAGGCAAGCACCTTTAATGAGGGTCCTAGACTTTGTGCGGGAGAAGGCAATGGCACCCGACTCCAGTACTCTTGCCTGGAAAATCCCATCGGAGCCTGGTAGGCTCCGCAGTCCATGGGGTCGCTAAGAGTTGGACACGATTGAGCGACTTGACTTTCACTTTTCACTTTCTTGCATTGGAGAAGGAAATGGCAACCCACTCCAGAGTTCTTGCCTGGAGAATCCCAGGGACGGGGTGGGGGCGGCGGGTGGCGGCGGGGGAGGGGGGGCGGCGGCGGCACGACTGAAGTGACTTAGCAGCTTAGCAGCAGACTTTGTGCAGGCGCTGTGTGGAAGCCCATGTTTGCTTTCAGGGATATTTCTTTATCTTAATATTTAATGATAATATATCATTAATTACCCTACCCCCATTATAAAAATTAATATGTGGAGAGTGGGGAAAGCATGACCTTTGGAGTTAAATACACCCGAATTGGATGTTTCCTAGCTTTGTGAAGTAGGTCAATTCACTTCACCTTCCTCAATCTTTAAAAAAGAACTCAGAAAATCCAGTTCTTCCCACCTCCAATAGTATCTCAGATTTTATCATCTTTTCATCTCCACCACAGTCAACCTTGTCCCCACAATTATCACGTGGAAGTGTGGAAGGGAGGGAGCTCCCTTAGCAACAAGCAACATGACAAAGCTCTAGTGGTTTTACTTGGCTGCAGCAGCCCAAACCTCTAACCTGGTCTCATGTGCCATTAGTGAATCTATAGTGTTCTGGTGAAATGAGCTAAGAAGCCTCCATATACATCAACCATACACAAACAATTGTGTTTGACTTCAATTTTAATAGAAACACAATATTTTCCTAAGATGGGACAGGGTGAGAAAACCAATAATTGACTATCCAAAAGAGTTCTGGATTGGGACTTCTCTGTGGTTCAGTGGTTGACACTCTGCACTTTCACTGCAGGGAAGTGGGTTGGATCCCTGGGTCTGGGAACTAAGATCCCAGAGTGAATGCTGGTTGGTGTAGTCAACACCCCACTCCCCCAAGCAAAAACAAAACAAAACCAAAAAAGTTCTGGGCTGACTGCTGGGGAAGAGGAGAGGGGCCGTGTAGCAGAGTGGTCAAGGCTACTGCTTTTGAAATATGAATGGTTCTGTTTACATAACTGTTCTACCCTGTGAAAATAAGTTTTCAAACCTTATTTGTTTATCTGTAAAAAAGGAATCAATAAGAGAACCTCTTCGTAGATGGTTTTGTGGAATAAATGTGATAAACCACATAAACCCAGCACATGGTTGCCCATCACGTTACTGTGTTATTTACTGAATACAAAGTACTTTCCTTTGGAAAAGGATGCTCACTGTTCTTAGAGCTCCACAGGACAAGTTAGGACCAACAGTGGATGGTACAGGAAGGAAGATTTGTGCTTAAAATGAAGAACATTTTTCTGCTGGATACAATGGCACCACCTGGGGAAAAGCTGCTTCATTAAGTAGTGAGTGTTCTGTCACTAGAAGTGACAAACCCAGGCTGAAAGACTGCCAAGGAGGATGGTGCAAGGATTCTTCCAATGGATCAAAGGTTGAATCAAGGTAGCATTTCCCAACTGGAGAAGGCGATGGCACCCTACTCCAGTGCTCTTGCCTGGAAAATCCCAGGGATGGAGGAGCCTGGTAGGCTGCAGTCCATGGGGTCGCGAAGAGTCGGACACGACTGAGCGACTTCACTTTTCACTTTCCTGCATTGGAGAAGGAAATGGCAACTCACTCCAGTATTGTCTGGAGAATCCCAGGGACGGGGGAGCCTGGTGGGCTGCCGCCTATGGGGTCGAACAGAGTCGGACATGACTGAAGCGACTTAGCAGCAGCAGCAGCAGCAGCATTTCCCAGGTGCAAAAGCCTTAAACTAGAATCAAAACCAAATTCGTGTTGGAAAAACTGGATATTCACATGTGAAAAAAAGCTGGACTTTTAGTTTACATATATAAAAGAATTAACACAAAATGGGTTAAAGACTTAAGTGCTTTTAGAAGAAAACAGGAAGAAATATTCATGATGTTGGATTTAGCAATGATTTCTTGGAGATAACACCAAAAGCACAGGTAACAAAAGAAAAAAATTAATTGGACTGCATTGAAATGAAGAATTTTGTACACCAAAGGACATTATTAAGAAAGTGAAAAGGCAACCCATGAAATGAGAGAAAATATTTGCAAATCATGTCTGATAAGAGGTTAATATTCAGAATATATAAAGAATTCCTATAGCGCAACAACAACAAAACTTGGTTTTAAAATAGGCAAAGGATTTAAATAGATATTAGTCCAAAAAAGATATACGAATGACCAAGAAGCACATGAAAATATGCTCAACATCACTAATCATTGCTTGCTCAGTTGTGTCCAGCTCTTTGTGACCCCATGGACTGCAGCCCACCAGGCTTCTCTGTCCATGGGATTATCCAGGCAAGAATGCTGGAGTGGGTGGCCATTCTGTCCTCCAGGGGATCTTCCCAATCCAGGGACTGAGCCCTCGTCTCCTGCGTCTTGTGCACTGCAGAATTCTTTACCTGCTGAGTCATCTGGGAATTCTAATTATTAGTGAAATGCAAATCAAAACTAAGATAAGATACCACTTCATACCTATTAGGATGGATATAAGAAAAAAAAGATAATAAGCATTGTTAAGGATGTGGAGAAATTGGAACCCTTTCTCACTGCTGGTGAGAATATAAAATAATGCAGCCACTGAAGAAAGCACTATAACAGTTACTTTAAAATTTAAAAATAGAATTACCATATAATCCAGAAGTACAACTTCTGGGTATATACCCAAAATAATTAAAGCAGAGCCTGGCAGACATATTTTAATACCATTTCACAGCAACACTATTTACAGTAGGCTTCTCTGGTGGCTCAAATGATAAAGAATCTGCCTGCAGTGCAAAAGACCTGGGTTGGGAAGATCTCCTGGGAAAGGCAATGGCAACCCACTCCAGTATTCTTGCCTGGAGAATTCCATGGACAGAGGAGCCTGGAAAGCACAGTCCATGGGGTTGTTGCAAAGAGTTAAACATGACTGAAAACTAACACACACACACACACACACACACACACACACACACAAAGGCAGAAGCAACACAATTGTCAATGAAAACCAGAATTTATATATGCAATGGAATATTATTCAGCCTTAAAGATGAAGGAAATCCTGATAAATGCTACAACATGGATGAACCCTGAGAACTCTTTGTAAAGTGAAGTAAGCCAATCACAAAAAGACAAATGCTGTATAATTCCATTTATAAGGGTACTTTGAGTAGTCTAATTCATAGAGCAGAATAGCAGTTGCTAGGAGTTGGGGGGAGGAAGGTCAGTTGAATCGCTCAGTCGTGTCCGACTCTTTGCAGCCCCATGGACTGCAGCACTCCAGCTTCCCTGTCCATCACCAACTCCTGGAGCTTGCTCAAACTCATGTCCATCGCGTCAGTGATACCATCAAACCATCTCATCCTCTGTTGTCCCCTTCTCCTCCCATCTTCAATCTTTCCCAGCATCAGGGTCTTTTCCAATGAGTCAGTTCTTCACATCAGGTGGCCCAGGTATAGGAGTTTCAACTTCAGCATCAGTCCTTCCAATGAATATTCAGGACTGATTTCCTTTAGCATTGATTGGTTGGATCATGCAGTCCCATGAACTGTAATCTGCCAGGCTCCTCTGTCCATAGAATTCTCTAGGTGAGAATACTGCAGTGGGTTGCCATTTCCTTCTCCAGGGGAACTTCCCAACCCAGGAACTGACCCAAGTCTCCTATATTACAGGCAGATGCTTTACCAACTGAACTATGGGGGAAGCCCCCAGGAAAGGGGTTTTGGAGAATTATTTTCTAATGGAGACTATGCAGTCCCATGAACTGTAATCTGCCAGGCTCCTCTGTCCATAGAATTCTCTAGGTGAGAATACTGCAGTGGGTTGCCATTTCCTTCTCCAGGGGAACTTCCCAACCCAGGAACTGACCCAAGTCTCCTATATTACAGGCAGATGCTTTACCAACTGAACTATGGGGGAAGCCCCCAGGAAAGGGGTTTTGGAGAATTATTTTCTAATGGAGACAGATTAAACAATTCAAGAGATGGATGGTGGTAAAGGTTGTATAATAATGTGAATATACTTGATGCCTCAGAATTGTACATTTTAAAATGGCCAAAATAGCAAATTTTATGTGTAAATATTTTACCGCAATTTTTAAAAATTTCATCAATGTATAAAATATATGTATTTCATCCTGACAAATTTAGGTTTAATTCCAGGAATGCAAGAATGGCTTAACACTAGAATATTAATAAATCAACAGACTAAAAGAGAAAAAAAAAAGTGATTATCTTAGTAGATGCCAAAAAGCAATTAAGACAATTCAACATTGTGATTAAAAAATGAGTAAAACGTCTAGCTTATTTAGAACAAGCTTGAAAAAAACAGTTAAAACTTACCTACCAAAACCCTAAAGCAGATATACTTAAAAGGCGCAAAGTATCCCTTATCAGTTCAGTTCAGTCGCTCAGTCGTGTCAGACTCTTTTCGACCCCATGAATCGCAGCACGCCAGGCCTCCCTGTTCATCACCATCTCCCAGAGTTCACTCAGACTCACGTCCATCGAGTCCGTGATGCTATCCAGCCATCTTATCCTTGGTCGTCCCCTTCTCCTCCTGCCCCCAATCCCTTCCAGCATCAGTCTTTTCCAATGAGTCAACTCTTCGCATGAGGTGGCCAAAGTACTGGAGTTTCAGCTTTAGCATCATTCCTTCCAAAGAAATCCCAGGGCTGATCTCCTTCAGAATGGACTTGTTGGATCTCCTTGCCGTCCAAGGGACTCTCAAGAGTCTTCTCCAACACCACACTTCAAAAGCATCAATTCTTCGGCGCTCAGCCTTCTTCACAGTCCAACTCTCACATCCATACATGAACACTGGAAAAACCATAGCCTTGACTAGACAGACCTTAGTAAATGTCGAGAATAAAACAAGGTTGTCCACTGCGGCAGAGGCTGCAAGTTAACTGTCCTGTGTTATATTGTCTCCTTGTCTTCCTTTGTAACATAACCTTCGATTTTTATTTGAATATAGGGATGGCCCTCAAAAAAACTTACTTCAAACTTTCCTTTAAGCTAGGGTAGATTATGTGAATATATTCTGGCTGATGAAGTATAATCAGAAATGGAATGAGGGAACTTCCAGTAAAGTTGTGGGGCAAAGGGACATGTGAAACCTGCTTTTCCTCCTTTTCCTTGTCTGTCTCTTGCTCCATCTTTCTGCCTGTAACAGGGCTGTGTGGTCAGATCTCTGGCAGCCATTCTGGACCTTGAGGATGAAGACCTCATGAGGATGAAAGGAACATGGGTTCCTGAGGACTGCTATGGGGAAGAGCCACCATACTAACCTGAAACTGCCTGCCTCTGGACTTTCATAACCTGAGGAACAATCTTCTACTGCTATTTTGTGGCTCAGCTACTCATAGACAAAGTAAGCCCTATTTGAAATGCGTTAATTCTATTATGATATTTTACTAGAAGTCCAAGAGATGCAATAAGCAGGAAATTAAAGCATCTACTAAGGGAATTTAATACAATTGCTGGATACATTTTCAGTGTGTCAAAAGCAGTTGGTTTGTATACACTAGTATCAACAAACAAGAAGATTCAATTTTTAAAAGTATTCATAATAGCAAGAGCAATTATTGTTAGGATTAATCTAACAAAAGATCTTTATGTATTAAAATTATTGAACTTTATTTAAAAAAATAAAAGCACACCTATATAAATGTATCATGGTCAGAAAGATTTTTTAGAATGAGTAAAGGGAAACCTCATTAAAATGAAGTCAGAAGGCCAGAAGGGGGAGCTCTCGTATACATACTCTCATACTACAGATCCCAACAGGAAGAGATAGACCTTACATTTCCGGAAGGAAGTGACACTACTTTACTACAGGAGGAAGAAAGATTTTCCCCTTGCCTGTCAACAGTGTAGCCAATCAGAAACTGTCACAACTCAGCCAATGGAAAGCCAGTATACTTCCAACTTCCCCTTTCCTCTAATGGACTATTTGTAACAGCCCATCCCAACTTCCCCTTGTTCTCTATAGCAGACTTTCCCCTTTGCTTTATGAGACTAACGCGTGGTTTGCCATAGTTGCATGTCTCAATTACACTTCTTTGCTGCTCCCAAAGAAACCCATTTTGCTGGTAAAAATAACTGACTAGTTTTATTGTCTTAGGTTAATAGTTCATTATGCAGAGATGTCAATTCTTCCCAAATTAATCAATAAATTCAATGTAATTTCAAATAGAAGGCCAAAAGGACAAAGACCTTTAGCCCTGCACTTGGAAAATTGCAAACTCTCAAAATATAGTAGTTGCCTTTATGGAAATCCAGTGGAGACGAATAAACCGTGGGTCTCCAAACTTTGTTCTGTCGTGTTCAGTCTCATCTTCAAATGTATATGAATGCGCAAAGAGAATAGACAAGATCACTTTTTAAAAAGCAATTATAATATGAGGAGAGCATGCTCTCTGTAGGGGTCCACAACCTCCAGGCCAAAGACCAGTACCTCCTGTCAGATCAACAGTGGCATTAGATTAGAAATTACATTCGCGATAAAGGTAACGCGCTTGAATCATCCTGAAACCATCCCCCCACCCCAAGTCCAGGAAAAATTGTCTTCCATGAAACTGGTTGCTAGTGCCAAAAAGGTTGGGAACTGCTGCTACATAAAGCCAGAGCTTCACTGTCCAATATGATAACCACTAGCCACATGTGGCCACTGAGCATTTGAAATCTGGTTAGTTCAAATAGAGATATGCTGTACATGTAAAATACGGGTTGTATTTGGAAGACCTAGTACATGAAAGAAGAAAAATGCCTCATTAATTAAGTTTGATTGATTAGATAATTGAAATAACATTTAGCTATACTGGAGTGAATAAATATTATTAAATAATTTTAACTATTTCTTTTTCGACTTTTAAGAAAAATCAAGTGTTTTGTTTTAGTATAATTGTAGATTCACATATTTTTTTTTCTCATTGTTTGAAAGTGACTACTAGAGATAAGTGGAACAGTATAGAGAGCTTAGAAATGGAGCTACGTGTGTTAAAAAATGAAAGACAAAAACAATGGCATTGTATAACCAACAAGGACCTACTGTATAGCGCAGGTAACTCTGCTCAGTATTCTGCAATAACCTAAATGGGAAAAGAATTTGAAAAAGAATAGATATATACATCGTACGGCAGAAACCAGCACAACATCGTAAAGGAATTATCCTCCAATTAAAAAATAAATTTAAAAAAGATACATGATATATAACTGACTCACTTTGCTATACAGCTGAAAGTAAGACACATTGATAATCAGCTACACTCCACTGTTAAAAAATGTTTTAATGTAAAAAAATTAATACTTAAAAAGCAGTGGCATTGCAGAGCAGTCAAGAAAGGGTGTCCCAGTCAATAAATGGTCTGAACCAACTGGTTATCCATATGAAGAAACATATAATGGCATCTCTATTTCATATAGCTCACAAAATCAATTCAACCTACGTATAAGAAATGAATTTAAAAATTATAGAAAGCATATAGCAGAATATCTTAATGATCTCAAGGCAGTGCAAAAAAAAAAACAAAACAAAAAAGCACACAGCATAAAGGAAAAGATTAGTAAATGTACTGATTCATTTATAATTTAACCAAAATTAACTGC
>SJYC01084347.1:0-112522 GCA_006408675.1 Madoqua kirkii | reverse complement strand
TATAATGGCATCTCTATTTCATATAGCTCACAAAATCAATTCAACCTACGTATAAGAAATGAATTTAAAAATTATAGAAAGCATATAGCAGAATATCTTAATGATCTCAAGGCAGTGCAAAAAAAAAAACAAAACAAAAAAGCACACAGCATAAAGGAAAAGATTAGTAAATGTACTGACTTCATTTATAATTTAACCAAAATTAACTGCAACTGTAAACTTCTGTACAACAAAGATACTCTAAAGAGAGTGAAAAGATGAACGATAGACAGAATAAAGGTAGTTTCCACTAATACAACTGGAAAAAGCATTTGTATCAAGAATTCATAATCCCTTAAAATAGTTAAGGTAGACAATGCAATAGGAAAATGGGCAAGGGGTAGAAAAAGGCACATTCAAATGGCAAAAGGAACTTTTCCCTCTCCAGACATATGGGAAATGCAAATTCTCATTTTCCATACATCATCTTTCAGAGTCAAGTGCAGATGGAGATGCAAAGCAACTAAAACTCCTAGCTGCTATGACTGGAAGTGGTAGTTGGGGGGCAAGACTGACCAGTTTATCAACATCTTGTCAAAGTAAAGATGCTCACTGCCTGAAATCCAGAGATTCTACTCCTACACTTAATCCTAGAGAAAATTTCACCCACACATATAAGGATGCTCTTTGTCGCATTGCTTAAAACAACAAAAAACTAGAAACAACTCCGTCATCCAAAACTGGAATAAATATACTTTGGGATATTCATTCACAGCATTTTCAGTGAGTGCTCTAGTGCTGCCTGTAGAAGCATAGGAAGATCCAGGAAAAAAAAGAAGTTGTTGAAGGATATGGACAACATTTGAATAACTTTTCCAGATAGGCAAAATAATGCTATATATATATAGTATTGTAGCCACGTAGAGTAAAAGTATTAAAACTTGTCTATGGTACTTCCCTGGTAGCTCAGTGGTTGAAGACTCTGTGCTCCCAATACAGGAGAGTGGGCTTGATCCCTTGCCAGGGAACTAAAGATCCCCTGTGTGCAAAGCAAAAAGTAGAAAAAGAAAAATCATGGCTAGCAATGATGCACAGCAAAAGTTGACAGAGGTCAACTCTGTCAACAAGCAAGGGCTCAGGGAGGCATACAGGTAGCAGGGGACACCATTAAAACAACAAAAAAATGAATCTCATGAAAACATGGTCATGTGTGTAGGATTTGACAAAACTGAGTGATGGGTACATCCATGTTCACAGGATTATTCTACTTTTTTGCAATATTAGGAAATATTACAAATTTTTTTAAAAGAGAAAGATAGTGAAAAAAATTAACGATCTTTCAAGGGAATTCCCTGGCAGTCAAGTGGTTAGGATGCTGCGTTTCCACTATAGGGGGCATGGGTTCAATCCCTGGTTGGGGAACTAAGATCCCACATGCCATGGGGCACGGTCAAAAAAAAAAAAAATTAACTGTCTTTCTATATACCAAAAACAATCAGTAATGTACTTGTTAAAATCATAATGTTTAAAATATCAATATATTTTTTCTTAAATCTAGGAATGTATTAAGCTATAAAATGTCTCTGTGGTGGGGCAGAGAGAGCTTTTTGGGTGTTGTTGTTTTCAAGGGGTCTCTGTGATGAATTAACGTGCACAGATTGAAGGCTTCTCTTGGAGTGCCCAAGGCGTTCATTTTCCTGTGTTAAGGGCTCTGAGACGTTCTCTAATACTTAAATTTATACAGCTTTCTAAGTCAGTCCTGGTGGTTTAGACAGTAAAGAATCTGCCTGCAATTCAGGAGACTCAAGTTCGATCCCTGGGTTGGGGAGATCCCCTGAAGAAGGGAATAGCTGCCCACTCCAGTATTCTTGCTTGGGAAATCCCATGGGCAGAGGAAGCTGGCGGGCTACAGTTCGGGGAGGTGTGGGGGGAGCCACAAAGAGCTGGACATTATTGAGCAACTAACAGTTCTGAGCTGGTATTTTTTCCAACATCTCAGGATAGAATACTCTCAGTTTCACCTTGGGAAAGGCTGACCTAGTTACCTCCCAGTTTCCTTCCAATCCTCAGCATCACTGTTCTGCCACTGACTTGCCAAATCACCTTTCGTCCTGGGATCTCAGGATGTGTGAAGTTTAGACTCTAAGATTTTCTTCCCTGTTCCCAGCTCTAAAACCCCACATTGGAGCCCAGCCTTATAGAATGACATTTCCACTCAATTTTGTTCCTTTTTGCTCAGTTAACTTTTTTATGACTCAACTGAAGCAAGTTCATGGTAGAAGAATTACAAAAATACATAGAAGTGAAATAAAAAGGGATTAAATCTATTACACATACCAACACAGGACCTTTTGCCAAAGGTATGATGATCGCTAGCATTTATGGAATGTTTGTCCAAAGCATTGTGCTAGAATAGAACTATTCTTATCCTCATTTTATGCAGGGGGAGACTGAGGGTCAGAATGTAAAGTCAGTGTCCAATGTCACACAGCTTAGAGGCCTCTCACCCAAGTCTTCCTAAGTCTGAAGGACAAATTCTAAGCCACTACCAAATAAGACCTCCCACGGTGATGCCTTCATCACTGTGAGATTCCTTTTCCTCCTGGCCCCCTAAGTCCTTCCAAATTCTCTCATCTCAGAGGAGTCCTGGGAGGATACTGTCTCCTCCAAAAACAAAAGCAGAGCCTTCCCAGTAGAAGGCCCCGTGTCCCTCCCCCGTATTTAGTCCACCTTATCTCTAGAAAACTATGAATTGCTGTTGAGAGGGGGAAAAAGTCATCCTGTCCCCTCCCTAATTCTACCTCCAAAATCACAGGATTTGGAGGTAAATTCACAGGCTGGAGAGAGAAGAATGGATGTATAATTAAGTTCTAAATTGACTATTGTTTTATGTGAAAGTCTGATAAAAAGAACACAATGCTGCCCATGGGGGATGGGAGGTGAGATTTCCCAAGTGTAGAATTCGTGAAGACAAGTTTTGAGTTCTAGTGCCTGGGTCCCCCCACGGCCCCCCCCCCCGACAGGCAAGCAATGAGGTTGAGGACACCAGAGAAAACTGTGAACTGGGGAGAAGACCCAGCCAGGGATGGCTGGCTTGAACTGGTCTATTCAGAACCTGTCTCTTATACACATCTTGGGCAGCTATTCCCTTCTTCAGGGGATCTCCCCAATTCAGGGATCGAACTTGAGTCTCCTGAACTGCAGGCAGATTCTTAGAATTCGTGAAGACAAGTTTTGAGTTCTAGTGCCTGGGTCCCCCCACGGCCACCCCACCCCCGACAGGCAAGCAACAAGGTTGAGGACACCAGAGAAAACTGTGAACTGAGAAGACCCAGACCAGTTGGCTTGAACTGGTCTATTCAGAATGGGAAATGGAGGCAGGATGAGTTAGCTGCTGTATTAACAGAAATTGAGGGGCTAGAGCTGCAGTGTCCAACAGAAATGGAATGTGGATCACAAATTACAAATTGTAATTATATATAATTGCATATATACAATAATTATAATTGCAAATTATATGTAGTTTACAATTTTCTAGTAGTCACATTAAAAAAATGGTAAATCTATGAAACAGGAAATTGCGCTCACAAATACTGGGTTGCCCCTTAGTCTCCCGACAGGCAAGCAATGAGGTTGAGGACACCAGAGAAAACTGTGAACTGGGGAGAAGACCCAGCCAGGGATGGCTGGCTTGAACTGGTCTATTCAGAACGGGAAATGGAGACAGGATGAGTTAGCTGCTGTATTAACAGAAATTGAGGGGCTAGAGTTGCAGTGTCCAACAGAAATGGAATGTGGACCACAAATTACAAATTGTAATTATATACAATTGCATATATACAATAATTATAATTGCAAATTATATGTAGTTTACAATGTTCTAGTAGTCACATTAAAAAATGATAAATCTATGAAACAGGAAATTGTGCTCACAAATACTGGGTTGCCCCTTAGTTGCAGCAATCAGGGGGTCCCAAACTCAAGTATCCTCAATGTCCAGTAGAGATTTACGGAGCAGATAGAGAATAAGCAAATTTCATACTTTCCTATAAGAAAACACAACAAATATAATGGCTCGTGTTTATTAATATAATTTTAATGTAGACACTAAGGAATGGTGGGGACTGTGGCAAACTGGTGGAAGCCTAAATTAGCTCCAGCGGACTTTTGTCTCGTGGTTCTGGGGGTTCAGTGTCGCTAGAGCTTCCAAGTTTTTGAAAGAGGCTAGAAGTTAGGGTTTTTAAAGGTTAGCAGTTAACTGAAGTTTTATATAAACACAAAACAAAATTGGGTGGTCTGGATCTCAATCTCTGATCTCCTTTAAACTTTTGGCTACGTTTTACAGAGGAGGAAACAGGTTCAGAAGGGTTACATTTTTTTCCCAGCACACAGTAGAGACAAAGAACTGGCCCTTTGGGTCATTCCTGGTACTTCTGCTAATAATCAGCATTGGTTTTTCACTCTTTCTATTGAGAATTCACTTCTATCAACCTACATAGTATATTGAAAAGCAGAGACATTACTCTGACAGCAAAGGTGGTTTTTCCAGTGGTCCTGTATGGGTGCGAGTTGGATTGTGAAGAAAGCAGAGAGCCGAAGAATTGATGCTTTTGAAGTGTGGTGTTGGAGAAGACTCTTGAGAGTCCCTTGGACTGCAAGGAGATCCAACCAGTCCATTCTGAAGGAGATCAACCCTGGGATTTCTTTGGAAGGAATGATGCTAAAGCTGAAACTCCAGTACTTTGGCCACCTCATGCGAAGAGTTGACTCATTGGAAAAGACTCTGATGCTGGGAGGGATTGGGGGCAGGAGGAGAAGGGGACGACAGAGGATGAGATGGCTAGATGGCATCACGGACTCAATGGACGTGAGTTTAAGTGAACTCCAGGAGTTGGTGATGGACAGGGAGGCCTGGTGTGCTGCGATTCATGGGGTCGCAAAGAGTCGGACACGACTGAGCGACTGAACTGAACTGAACTGATTGAGAATTCACCAGGTGCCAGGCTCTGGGCTGCCCATTGATACTGTGGGGGAGGTACTGTTTAAGACGGCAGATTTAGAGGAAGAAACCAAGGCTCAGAAAGGTGGAGTAGATTACCTAAGACGCCAGTTCAGGCTTGAACCACCTCCATTCAAATTACTGTTCCGAGAACGACACTCGGAGTCTCTGGTTCCTCTGAACCACCAATGGTGGGACCCCGGCGAAACTTCGCGGTCCCCTACACCCGTCGTAGGACGTCGGGGTGTGAAATTTGGCTCCCGAAGGAAACATACTAAGGACGTTTGACCGAAGGTCATTCTAAAACGAATTTCTTTCTTACGGCGACTCTTTTTTTTTTTTTTTGAAGCTTGAAAACCACTGACCAGCCCACAGCCTCTTATTTACAGGAGAGGAAACCGAGGCCCAGAGGTGGCAAATGTCTGAGGTCCTTCTGCAAGTCAGGACCAGAGCTACGACCAGAACTGGGTTCCGGTGGCCAGGCCCTGCCCGGGAAGCTGCCCACAGGGTGTGCCAGGGCCTCCCTCCCACTCCTCCCAGCTCTGCCAGGGAAGGGCCAACTGCTCTGTGTCCCATCACCTCCTCTGACTTTCCTCGTGCCTGTTTGGGTAACTTTTTGACCTGTTCCTTCACACAAACTCTCCCTGAGGCGTGGCTGCCTCTACTGCTTGTCCCAGGGAATCCTGGGGCCTTGGCTGTGTGACGGCCCTGGCTTGGCCGGCCCGGGGGCAGACAGTTGTCAAACAGGCGGCTGTCTGGGCGGAGGGGGGACTGTTTACCCAGGGCCGGGCCCAGGCAGGGGCTTGCAGCTTCCTGGCCCATCCGGCCTCTCAGCACACTGACTCAGCTGTCCCCTTCTGACTCTGTTCATTCCACAAATATTTATGGAGCGCCTACTGTGTGCCAAGTGCTGTTCTACATGCTGAGGACATCGCAAGGCAGCCAGATTCCCTGTCCTAATGGAGCTTCCATTGTAGTGGAGGAGACAGATGATAAGCGGAGCGGTGAATCCACAGTTCCAGGGCTGTAGAGGATAACAAGATTGATAATGATGACTGGACGAGGGGCCATCTGAGATGCGGATGGTCAAGGAAGGCCACTCTGGGTAGGGGATATTGAGCTAAGAACCAAACTTGGGGAGTTCCCTGACCATCCATCCAGTGGTTAAGAATCCACCTTCCAACGCAGGGGATGTGGGTTCGATCCTTGGTTGGGAAACTAAGATTCCACATGTCTTGGCAACTAAGCCCGTGCGCCAGGACAAGAGAAGCCCCCACAGGCTGTAGCTAGAGAAACTCCAAGTATCACAACAAAGATCTTGCCCAGCGGGGTGGGCAGAGGGGGGGGGGGCGGGAACAAGGAGAAGACATCAATTTGGGGAAGATCTGGAGAAAGGGTGTTCCTGGCAGTTGTTGCTGTTGTCGTGTAGTCACCAAGTCGTGTCTGACTCTTTGTGACCCCATGGACTGTAGCCCCCCAGACTCCTCTGTCCATGGGATTTCTCAGGCAAGAGTACTGGAGTGGGTTGCCCATTCCCTTTCTCCAGGGGACCTTCTCGACCTGAAGGGGATCGAACCCATGACTCTTGTTTGGCAGATGGATTCTTTACCACTGAGCCACCTCGGAAGCCCTGGCAGAAGGAACAGCAAGTACAAAGGCCCTGGGGAAGGAATGTGCTTGGTGTGACTGAAAGATCCCGGGAGGGCCCAAGGGGGCCAAAGTGGAGTGAGCAAAAGGGAGAAAGAGAGGAGAGGCCAACAGAAGGGCAGATGGCATTCAGGGGGGCCTTTAGGTGAGAGAAAAGCGCTCAGCTTTTCTTTTCAGCGTGACACAAAGCAATTAGAAGGTGTTCAGCAGAGATTTTAAATGCAACTGGATCCTGAACTTCTAATTTTAACTCTGCTGGTTGCCCATTCCCTTTCTCCAGGGGACCTTCTCGACCTGAAGGGGATCGAACCCATGACTCTTGTTTGGCAGATGGATTCTTTACCACTGAGCCACCTCGGAAGCCCTGGCAGAAGGAACAGCAAGTACAAAGGCCCTGGGGAAGGAATGTGCTTGGTGTGACTGAAAGATCCCGGGAGGGCCCAAGGGGGCCGAAGTGGAGTGAGCAAAAGGGAGAAAGAGAGGAGAGGCCAACAGAAGGGCAGATGGCATTCAGGGGGGCCTTTAGGTGAGAGAAAAGCGCTCAGCTTTTCTTTTCAGCGTGACACAAAGCAATTAGAAGGTGTTCAGCAGAGATTTTAAATGCAGCTGGATCCTGAACTTCTAATTTTAACTCTGCCTTTTCCTTCTGTGGCTTTCTGTCCTAGGACTCTTGTTCTAAAGTACAGTTGAGGATATCTGAAATAGTGTTTAATTATTCCCTTTCTCTCTTTAATTTAAAAATTGTTCTGGGACTTCCCTGGCAGTCCAGTGGTTAAGACTCCACACTTCTACTGCAGCTGGCATGGGTCTGAACCCTCGTTGGGGAACAAAGATCTCACATGCAGCATGGCCCAGCCAAAAAAAAGTTTTTTTAATTAAATTAAATTTTAAAATAGTTTCAAAATTTTATTAACACAGTATAGGTACACAATTGAATAAATCAAATACTTCTAAAAAGTATTTGATATAAATAGCAGTAATTACCCACCCACCCTTTGCTGAACCTGATTCCCACACCTCAAGGGTAACCACTTGCAACTATTGGGTTGGCCAGAAACTTCAGATTTTCCTGTAAGATGTTATGGAAAAACTTGAACGAATTTTTTGGCCAACACAATATTTTAGCTCGGTTTTCCCTGCTCCTGGGGTTTTTCCTTTGTATTTCTAAATATCGTGGCTATACTTTTGGATTTTTCACTCCCAGATGTTGTCGGTTAATTTGCTAATAGGAAAGATGCTATAAACTATTTCCAAGTTTGGAGGTAAGTTAATATGCCATTATTTCATTTGCCAGGCTGGCAAGCTGCAATCCATAGGGTCGCAAAGAGTTGGACACGACTTGGCAACTGAACAGCTAACTACCTATTATTACTACTATTCACAGCTGATGGAGTCCATATATGAACAAAGGGCTTTACATGCAATATCTCAATTAATCTTTATAATAACACTGAAAGGTAGATGTTGGCCAACTTAATAATGTTACTAACTCTTAAATCCACTGGAATTGGTTGCAGTTTGCAGAAGACCCTTGGACCCATCCCTTGATCTACAGAGCTTCCCTGAGAGGTAAGCAGAAACAGCATTAATAATCTCATTTTTCAGAGGAGGACCTGGAGGCCAGAATGACAAAGGAAATTCTACCTATCACAGTAGGATAGTTAAAATAAAATCCATCTTCCAAACAAGGAAGGACCCTGGGTCCCTGCATGAAAGAGACTAATTCTTCTATCTGACATTTTGGTTTTGTCTATTATACCAGCTGGTGTTGTCTTTACTAACGTAATGCCCAGGTTTGAATCGTAGCTCTGCCTCTGATAGTCTGGGCAGGTAGGTTATTTAACCTCTTTGAGCCTTGGTTGCCTCTTCTGAGAAATGGATATGACGACAGTACCTACTCAGTGGGCGGTTGTAAGGATTAAAAAAAAGTAATTTTTATGAAGTGTTTAAAACAGTGCCTGGTCCATCCTAAATACTATATGTGAGATAAAATAATCAACAAAGCCCTACTGTAGAGCACAGGGAATTCTACTCAAGAATATCCTATAATATATATATACATATAACTGAATTTCTTTGTGCTACACCTGAAACTAACACAGCATTGAAATCAACTATACTCCAGTATAAAATAAAAATTTTTAAAAGAGAGAGAAAAAATAAACCAGAGCTAGAGAACGAATAGACCAGGACCCACATCCAGGCCTTCTGATACCAAGTTCAGTATTTGACCCCAAAGCCCCAAACATTTTCATTCCTTTTATGATTTTTATTATAATCTGCCCATCACATCTATTTTGTTTACCTAGAATTATTTATTGATAATTTTCTTTCTTTTGAAGATGTACATTAATCTTTTAAATAATATTTTATAGTAGTGCTTTAATATGCTAGTTATACATTTTTCTAACATGCGGTAAAATTAATAAAATTTAAAAGTGTTTGTCCATGCACTACCCCAAATCAGCCCCTGTTCCCTGTGGGGATACTTAAGGAAAACTATGCTATTTTTAGATCTATAAAGAACATTTGGGAACATTCTGTCCAGCGGCTTTAAACCCTTTTGACCATGACTCTTAGTAAGTAACACATTTTACATCACATTATATACAGTGGCAATAAAGGTGGTAGTCAAAACACAGACTCTGGAGTCCGCCCGCCTGGGCTAGAACCTCAATCAACGTCACCTCTTAAGGCATCTGCCACTTTCGCTGAGTGACTCAGCCTCTCTGTGCCTCCGTTTACTCATCCATAAAAGGGGAAGGACAATAAAAGCCTCTCCCTCACAGAGTTATTGTGAAGATAAGGTGTTAATATGTGGAAAGCCCTAGTATGTGATCTATGAATGGTTGGTGTTATCATGGCCACACACACACAGCCATAAGCATGTAGAAAAGAACAAAAGTTTCACACACACAAAATCTCCTATACATGAGATGCACTAGGCTGTTTTCTATTCTATTTTACTTCATTTTAAAAAATAAGTAGTCATCCTTGTTAAATTTCATTAGTCTATTTGTGATTTATTATTCATGCTCTTTGCTGCATGAACAATATACTTCAATAAACATATTTTTAAATAGTACATTTTTACTCAGAGAAAAAGAAAGAAAAATGAAAGAAATCAGTTAATTATGAACATCAAAGGTCTGAAATTACTGTACCTTTCATAGCTAGGGTGTATGAACAAATTCAGTGTCCCTAACAGCATAGATACTGCTGGTCTGTAATTTTAAAAAAAAATTTTTTTAATTTTAATATTGAAATAATTCTAATAAACATGAAATATTAGATATATAAAATTCATCTTATAAATACTTTAGGATTTTTAATATCACAGACAGAAAAGTTTTGTATGATTTTAAAAGGCATTTTTTATATTCAAATTCCAAAAATCGTCTGAACATTTCTTTCTAAACTATGAATAGACTTGTTCAGCTCATACGTAATGTCTAATAAAGCCTATTGAATTGTACTCTAGGAATTATATACGTGGGGCTTCCCAAGTGGCGCAGTGGTAACGAATCTGCCTGCCAAAGCAGGAGACACGAAAGACTTGGGTTCCATCCCTGGGTGGGGAAGACGCCCTGGAGGAGAGAATGGCTACTCACTCCAGTATTCTTGCCTAGAGAGCTCCGTGGACAGAGGAGCCTGGCGAGCTACAGTCCACAGAGTCACTAAGAGTCGGACACGAATGAGCATGCATTCCCGAACCTTTTTATGAACAATAAAAATAATTCATGAAACAATCAGAAAAAACCCAGGATGCTGTGAAGAAAGGGTGGAATTAGCTGCAGTCAACTGTTAGGTAAAATCAGTGCTGTGTATGGCCAGGCTCTGGGTCTGCATCTGCCGTGCCCCTGCCTCTCTCCTCCGGCTGACTCCCGCTAAACCTTCAGGTTTCAGCTTAGATCTCAGCTCCCTCCTCCAGGGTCAAGAGGCCTCTGACCCCTTCCCCTCTCCCTAAGCCCCCTTGCGCTCCCACGGTGCCCTGTTCCCACCTGTTATGGCACTCTGTTTTTGACTGCTGCCGGTCCATCTGTTTACCACCTCCCCCCCAAACTGGACACTCCCCAAGATCTGAAGCCACGCTTTATAGTCTCCTACATTCCCTCAGTGCTGAGCAGAATGCCTTGCATACCATAAGCCCGAGGAGTCATTTGTTGAAGGAATGAACGCGTGAGCAGGAGCCTTCTAGATGGAGACAGAATGCTGAGTATCCGTATCCTCTCTTTGTAAAAGGGGACAAAACAAGGCCATGGTTTCCAACTCTAGCTGACCCAACACCCAAAATCACTTAAGGAACTTAACAAACATTTAAAGGCTCTTGGAACTCTTTCCAGGAGATTCTGGTTTACCAGGCTGAAATGGAGCCCCGAGGTGTCAGCTTAAGTAATTTTCCCAGGGTCTTCCCTGGTGGTCCAGTGGTTAGGGCTCCGCACTTCCACTGCAGAGGCACAGGTTCAACCCCTGGTCAGGGAACTGAGGTCCCTCTGGCCACACTGCATGGCAAAGAAAAAGAAAAGAAAGTGTCCCATAAGCAGGAAGATTTGCAAACCATTGAATCAGAGGGGCTGAAATCAAGTTGAGGTGGGACAGGAAGATAACATGAGGAGAAAAGCAGGAAGGGAGGGGAGACTGCATTTAGGGAATGAAGGGTGGAAACAGCCATGCCTGGTATCAGATATAGTCCTGTAGCCAGCCTGCAACTGGGGTTCTACCCAACTCTGGGCTCATTAACCATTCAGGGAGACAAAGCATTTTATAGTTTATGGTACTTTTTCTTCTTCATGAGCTCATGGAGTCTTCACAACAACCAAAATCTACTTGGTTGATGAAATTGATGATCAGAGTTAGGGGCCAAGTGTCCAGCATCACACAGCTTTAAGTGGGAGAGCCACTTAACCAAATGTTTTCTTCTCTGACAACAGCCTCTAATCTAGTCTGAGACTGATGCCATTAGTCAAAGGAACTAGGCCTACTGCCCTGAAGGAAGATTATTAACCAGTGGACAGTCACCATCGATCTATTTACTTGCAGATATTGCTATCCCAATACAGCCCAACTCATCCATCTATATATCCGTCTATCTTTTCATCTACCCACTCACCCATCACCTCCTTCATCCATGCATCCATGCACATTTCTAGTTATTTATTCATCTACTTATATATCCACCCACATATCTCTCCATTCTTTCCATTCATCCACCATCCACCATACCCATTTACCCATCCGTCACATCTATTCATTATTCCATCCATCCACCTACCCACCTGCCCATATTCCCTGTTATTTATTCATTTGTCCCATTCATTCATCTGTCTCTCCATATCATGCCTATCCATCCATCTGTCTGACCATCCATCCATCCATCCTTCCATCATCCATCCGTCCGTTCATTCACTAGCCCATCACATTGGTTCATCAAAGCATCTACCTATCTACCCATCCAGGTATCCATTTATTCATTTATCTATTCATTCATCCACTTTCTCATTCATCCACTTTCTCATTCATTTATTCATTAAGTAAACATCTATTATAATCTACGTGGGGCCCCAGTCCTGTGGTAACCTGGGGTATAACAAGAAGATCAGACAAATACAGACTTGGCCCTTGAGGAGATTTGAGATGCTTTCAAGAATGACAAAGTCCCAAAGGGCCAAAATAAATCATTAAGGGAAGCTTGCTGAAAGCAAAACAAGGGTAGGAAAATAATGAAGCCAGGAGCGAGGTTAGCACAGAGACATAGCATCTTATCCTCACAGTTGCGAAGGGCAGCCCCAAATTTGGCTCTGAGCTAGATGCTGATACCCAAAACAAATACTACCACATGAGTCGCAGTACATTCATCTCTGGCAGATCCCACTCAGCTGCTATTCCTGCTTCCTTGTAACAGTGGTGTTACATGTCCCCAGGATACATTTGGAAATGGCAGGAGATGTTTTCGGTTGGCACAACTGACAGGCAGTGTGCTACTAGCATCTAGTGAGTTGAAGCCAGGGAAGCTGCTAAACATCCTGCAGTGCACAAGCCAGTCTCTTTACCACAGAGAATTATCCAAGCCAAAGTATCAGTAGTGTCAAAGCTGAGAAACCCATTACAAGGGAGCTCCGGTTTGGTTTGCAGGAACATTGCGTCAGACCCCAAGAGAAGACCATGGCTGGTCTAAGCCTGCGTTGGCTTTCTCATTTCTTTCCACTAGACACTTCCCAAAAGCCAACAGCGAGGAAGACAGGGAAGAAGGAAGGGAGCAGCATGGACCCGGTTGACATTGCTGATCATTGTCCCAGGGCTATTTCTTAGATTCTCCATCAGTTCATTCATCCAACAAATGATTACTTGTGCGTGCATGAGTGCTAAGTCGCTTCAGTCGTGTCCAGCTCTTTGTGACCCCATGGACTGTAGCCTGCCAGGCTCCTGTCCATGGGATTCTCCAGGCAAGAATACTGGAGTGGGTTGCTATGCCCTTCTCCAGGGATCTTCCTGACCCAGGGATTGAACCCGTGTCTCCTGAGGCTCCTGCATTGCAGGCAGATTCTTAAACGCTGAACCATCGGGGAAGCCCCACTGATTACTTACTGAGCACTTATTCGGTGCCAGTCACCATGTGAGACAGGCAAGGCCGAGCAAAGCACTGAGGTCCATGGCCTCACGGAGTTTATAGTCTAGTCGGGGAGATAGACGCCACAGTGCACACCGTGACTTGATGAGTGGTGAGAACTACAGAACAGAACTCAGTGTGCGTGGATGCATTTCAAGACCAGAGAAGGGTCAAGTTTGCTTAGGACCACCACACCAAAGATAGGCCATTAAAGACTCTCCTACTGGGACTTCCCTGCTGGTCCAACGGTTACGAAATCGCTTGTCAATGCAAGGGACATGGGTTCAATCCTTCGTCCAGGTAGATTCCACATACCTCGGAGTAACTAAGCCACAGTGACTGAAGCCTGTGCTCCACAACAAAATAAGCCACCTCAGTGAGAAGACTGCACTTTGCAATGAAGAGTAGCCCCTGCTTGCTGCAACTAGAGAAAGCCCACACACAGCAAAGACCCAGCACAGCCAAAATAAATCAATAAAATTAGAAGAAAAAAAAAGACTATCTTTATCCTACTAAGGTTTAAAAACGTGAGACAGCATTTGGGATTGATTTCACGCTTACTCTGGGTCAGGCGCTATTCTAAGCACTTGTAGATTCATTCATTCCTGTGATCCTAACTACCGCCTGGCCCTCCATCACGTCTCCCAAGGCTCTGCTGCGAACAATGTTGCTTACCCAGCAACTTACCTTTGTGATTGCAACCTTTAGAGACTATTATTATCCCCAATGGAGAATTTCAAAAGAAAGGATTTTATTCAAAGTACTTTTTTGTTTTTAAAATCTGTAAGTGCTTCTTTCCCACAGCCTCGCAGCAGACTGCCCTCTTTTATTTTACAAATGAAATGTCTGAGACTCAGAAAAAGGTAGGTTACACAGCTTGTGGGGTGGAGGGAGGCAGATCCAGAATCTAACCCAGATTTATTTTATCTAAAAAGCAAGATCTTTTGGTCAACGTCACACACACACAAGTACACACATCCACAAATGCCCAGTCGTTTCCAGGACAACAGTGTTCTCTTGATGCGTGCTGCAAACCCGGACATGAGAGCCCTCCTTTCTCTACCCTGTACTTGTAGCTGAGCCAAGAGGGGTCAGGACAGATGGACAATGTCAAGTCTGGAGTCAGATGATTTTTTAAAAACAATCCTAAACAGTTTTCTCTTCTATCCTTAGAGATAACAGTGTTATTTATCTGAGACAAGCGTTTTGAAAATTAAGTGCAGTCATTGGAGTAGAACATCCATCCATCCATCCATCCATCCATCCATCCATCCATCCCTGTCTGATCAACTGGGAGACGATGAGTCTTCCTCCAGCTACAGGATCAGCCAGGTCTCACAATTGCATTTTAACCTTGGATGAAGCCCCTCAGGCAGGCCCAGCCCGTTAGCTATGCAATCTCCTCTAGCCACCACCCTCTGTGAGATAGGTCCTGTTCTCTCCATTTTGCAGATGAGGAAATAGATTGAAAGTTGGGAAGTCACTGCCCAAGGTCACACAGACCTATAGAATAGGGCCGCAGGCGGTTTTTTTGGTTCCTCAGCCTCAGCTATTTCCACTGCATCTCACACTGCTCCCGGATGCTGGGTCAAAGGGCGAAGATTCCCCTGGACCAGGCAAGAGAACAGTCCCAGATTCCTTGAGGGCATCTTCTCTCAGCCCCTGATGATATCAAATAACACTAACTGTCCTTAGGAATGCGAGGAGCTGAGGGCTTAGCGGGAGGGTTCACACCCTCGTCTTCCTTTAGACCTGCAGGATGTCCCTAAAACACCCTCTGTCCACTTCAGAGAAGGCAGCCAAGGCCCAGAAATGATGAGCAGTTTGTATAAAGTCAAGGAACAAGAGCCAAGATCTACTGGATTTTCAGAGGCCAAGCTCTGCACATGCATGTGATTGAATCAGCTTATAAAATTCATCTACTTTTTCAAAGTCCAAAATGTGCAAAAAAAGTGAAAACAAACGTTTACCTGAACTTCCTTCTTTTGAAACAAAGCTCTGTTACCGGTTTCTTTGTATCCTTCTGCTAATTTTCTACGCAAACACAAACGTGTGGGTACATATATATGCGTATATCTGTTGTTATCAGAAATGTCATATGCTATAGGCTCTTAAGCTTACTTTTTTTTTTTTCACGTAATGCACTTGAAGGTCCTTCCCTATCTGTACACAATGTTTTTTTCTTCAACAATGAGATAATATTCCATCCGAAAGAGGCATCATGTTTTATTCATCTATCCGCTACTGCCGGACATGTGGGGTTACCAATTTTGGAGTTACACGCTGAACATCAAAGCCCCCTGCGCTTCACCATCAGCAGACACACTCTTCCCTTATCCCGCATCTAAGTTACACACTTACTGCAAAGATGGTTTTCGTTTTCCAGTGCCCCGCTCCATGCGTTACTTTCTATGGCTTTTCCTTGCAGAATGATTCAGAGCTGACGGCCCTCGGGGCCAGCCAACTCTCCCCTTGGGTCTCGTCCCACCTAGACCCGAATCCAGCTCGAGGCCGAGGCCCCGCAAGCCTCTCTGCGGGCTTCAAAGTTGGAATGATGCTTCAGCCCCACGTTTAGTGGAATTTCAGAAATACTTCGGGAGGCATCCCTAGGAAGGCAGTCTCTCTGGGCGGGCTAAATGAGCCGAGCCCCTTCCTCTGGGCTCCTGTGGCCCCTCCGAGTGCTTCCCACACTTGGATAGCCAGGCCTCAGTTTAGGAGCTTAGTTAAGAGGTCACTCGCCTCCCGGAGGCTTCCTGCCATTCTGGAGAAGCCCCTAAGGGTCTTCGAGGCCCTAGGAAACACACGGAGGGCCATCCCATGCTCTCCCAAACTTGTCCCACCACGTCCAGGCTTCCCTAAGCCCCAACTACAGACCCCACTCACCATAGGGACTGTCCACCGGAGCCCCGAGGGGCGCGTTCACGCTGACCATGGCGGAGCCCACCCAGCGGAGACCCGGGGGCATGGAGGAGCCGGGGCCCCAGGCACACAGCGGCAGCAGCAGGAGCCAGTCCACCAGGAAGGCAGAGAGTGCAGCCAGCTGCCACCGCCCGGTTATCTTATTGATTCTTCTAATCACCCAAGGTGGGTGGATACGTTAAAGAGTAACCAGTCACTTAGGGAACCTGCGGCTGGGGACTGTCATTGTTGCCATGGCAACGACAACCTGGCCAGACCAGAGGTCCACTAGGGCCCCAGTCTTGCCCTTTGGGGTTGGGAGGCTCTTGGAGCCAGAATATAGGGGATACCAACCCCTTCACTCCCAACTTTAGGGAAAGGACTGGTCAGCACGGGGTGAGGAGGTGAGAGTCCAACCTGGGTTGGGTTTTATGGCTCCAAACAATGGGTGTGGCAAGAGGCCGGGAGGGAGGGGTAGAGGAGAAAAGGAGGAAGCTGGGGGGAGTGTATTTATTGAGCACCTACTGGATGCTGAGAGTTGCATACAGGCATTGCCACATTTACAATTTACAATGAGGAAATTGAGGCGAAGGAAGAAGTTACTTGCCCAGAGTCTCCCAGCTGGTACAAAAGGAGTTAGAATGACAACCCATGATCTCTCCATTATCTAACGTATATTTTTTGAGTGCCTACTGTATACTGAGCTCTGTGTTAGACTCCAGTGATATAGAAATGAGCAAAGGGACATCACCCCTGAGCTCATGGAATTGTGGACTAATGGAGGAGATGAGCATCAGTTAGATAACATTAAAGATATGCTATTCAGGGACTCTCCTGGTGGTCCAGTGGTGAAGATGCCACATTCCCAATGCAAGGTGCCTGAGTTCAACCCCAGGTCAGGGAACCAGTGCCCACATGCTGCAACTAAGACTCAGCACAGCCAAATAAATAATAACTAAATAAATATATTTTTCAAAGATATTATTACAGATGGTGAGGGCTAAGAGGAATGGGGAAACATAGGTCTGCCTCCAGGCCTGTGGGGCAGAGGCCCTCTGCCTGCTCCTTCCACTGGTCCATGGGTCTCCTTTGCCTCACAAAACGCAATCTCCTGCCCAAATCTGCATTCTGGTCTCGGAATAAAGAAGCATCTTACATCTTAGCTGTTCTACACAGTAGGCTACCATCTGGCTTTGAGGGGATTAGCCCCATTTCTTTTATTACAGTGTTGGGGTTCACAGCTTGACTTTGGATCCTGAGCTCTTCATCATATCGGGAGTGCTCAAATGAGAGGCAGGAGAACGTGGGACTTAGGATCAGAAAACTCCAGCTCCGTCATCATTATTCTGCTGTATGGATTTGGGTACGGTATTTCACTTTCCCATAGTAACACCTACCTCACGTGTCACTTCACTTCTAAAATAGCTAATTGAGGTCCAATGGCATTGAGGTCCATTCTCCTATTGCAGGGGTCCTGGGTTTGATCCCTGGACAGGGAACTAGATCCCATATGCAGCAACTAAGAGGTCACATGTTCCAAGTAATAAATGATCTCACATGCCACAACTAAGACCTGACCCACCCGAGTAGGTAAATACATAAATAAATTTTTGAAAATGTTGAATAAATAAATAAAACAGCTAACTGATCCATTCTCTGTCTGCAGTCTTTTTTTTCCAATATGCTCACTCAGTCACCTCAGCGGAACCTCCCATCCCCTCTGATGGACACTGGTGTGTATCCAGCCATTCCTTTCTTCCGTTTCCTCCCTCCCTGCATTTCCCCCTTCAAGTTTGTAGCCCACAGTCCATCTTAGTGTCTCTCTTACTCCTGTCTCAGGCCCTTTCCTTCTAACCATCTGACAAAAACCCAACCCTGAATGAGCCTATGTATATCTTTATGCCTACACGCCAGCTGCCAATCACTATTGAAAAATTTTAAAAATCACGTAGACGGACAGCTGGGGGCCACCAGAGATTCATAATCACAAACTTCGATGGGTCCCTCCACAATGCCCGGAACCTCTACCCTGTCTCTCTTCCGGCTTTTTCATTTTCTCTCTCTATCACAGATCTTTTCTCGCCTTGGAAATTGTCCATCTTATTCTCAGGAGGCTGAGGCTTTCTCTTCTTCATAGAGAAAACAGGAGCCTTCAACCTGGACCAGCCTCAAGTCCCCACAAAAATTCACCTGCATTTGCACTTTGCTCACCTCTTTCCCTCCTGATCCACATGGGTCCACACCCTCCCCCATCTCACTGCCCAGGAGCCTCACATGACCATGTAAGTTCTCTTATATGTTCAACCTCTCCCTCTTTAGGCTTTAAAAATCAACTTCATTGAGGTATAATCTATATATAATAAAATTTTAGGTGTACACTTTTATGATTTTGACAAACGTATATTCTTATGTAACTATAACCTTAACCGAGACACAGAACATTTCCATCACCCTCTAAAGTTCCCTTTTTTTCCTCTGCAATTAATCCCCCCAGCACCTCCCACTCCAGGCAGCTGCTGATCTGCTTTCTGTCACACTGCATTAGATTGTCTTTTCTAGGATGACATTCGTCCGTTCTAGAAGGGCGTTTACTCTTGTGTCTGGCTTTTTTGCTCAGTATATTTGTGAGTTTCACCTGTGTCCTGGTACTTTTTTCTTGCTAAGTAGTATTCCATGAGTAGATATACTGAAATTTGTTCACCCAGTCACTTGGTAATGGACTTTGGGGTTATCTCCTGTTTGAGACAATTGTGAATTAAGCAGTGATGTACATTCATGGACAAGTCTTCTTTTACACATATGTTTTCATTCTTCTTGGTTAAATTTCTAGGAGAAGAATTGCTGGTTGTTATGATATATATATGTATGTATGTATGTTTAATTTATAAGAAATTCCAAACCTATTTTCTATAGTGGTCATACCATTTTTCATTACTGCCAGCAGGGTAAGAGAGCTCCCTTTTTACTCCATATCCTTATCACCATTTGTTGCTGTCAATCTTTATTTATTAATTTATTTTGGCTACACCTCAAATGGTATGTGGGGTCTTAGTTCCCTGACCAGGGATTGAACCCATGCCCCTGCACTGGAAGCTCAGAGTCTTAACCACTGAATCATCAGGGAAATCCCAGCTGTTGTCTTTTTTAATTTAAGCAGGTGATATGAGCTTTCTTTTGCCTTTTGTGTGCTTTACACTAGTTTTATACCATTAGTACATTCATGTGTTAAAAATGAAAATTTTATGAACAGCATATAATGAAAAATAAAAGCTTTTCTCTAACCTTACTTCCCACATCTCACTCTATTGAACTTTTTTTTTTTAAGAGTCAGATGTGACTAATAGACTTTCATTTTATTATTTATTTGGCTACACTGGGTTTGGGTTAGGTCTTAGGTGAGGCATGTGGGACCTAGTTCCCTGACCAGGGATTGAACCCCAGGCTCTCAGCATTGGAAGCGTGGAATCATAACCACTGGACCACTGGGGAAGTCCCTCTATTGAACTTTTAAACAAATTCTTGTATATATATCCAGAAATTATATACATAGACACTGCTCTGCACAGAAAAGTGTTCCCCCAAATTCATATGTTGAAGATCTAACCCCCAATGTGATTGTATTTGAAGCCTTTATGGATGTTCAGTTCAGTTCAGTTCAGTCGCTCAGTTGTGTCCGACTCTTTATGACCCCATGGACTGCAACACACCAGGCTTCCCTATCCATCACCAACTCCCGGAGCTTACTCAAACTCATGTCCATCAAGTAGGTGATGCCATCCAACCATCTCATCCTCTGTTGGCCCCTTCTCCTCCCACCTTCAATCTTTCTCAGCATCAGGGTCTTTTCCAATGAGTCAGTTCTTCGCATCAGGTGGCCAAAGTATTGGAGTTTCAGCTTTAGCATCGGTCCTTTCAATGAATATTCACGAATGTAATTAAGGTTAAATTAGTGGGGTCCTGATTCAATAGGGCTAATGTCCTTATAAGAAGAGACATGAGAGGACTTCCCTGGCAGTCCAGCAGTTAAGACTCTCTGTTTCCAAAGCAGAGGGTGCAGGTGTGATCCCTGGTCGGGGAACTAAGATCCCACACACTGTGCAGCTTGGCCAAAAAAAAATTTTTTTAAAAAGAAGAGACGTGAGAGTACACCCCTCTCCTCCTCTACCTATGTGGATACAGTGAGAAGGTAGTTGTCTGCAAGTCAAGAAAGGAAATCTCACCAGAATCCAACTATACTGGCATCCTGACTTCACACTTCTAGCCTCTAGCACTGGGGAAAATTTTTTCTCTTGGTTGAGTCACCCAGTTCATGGTATTTTGTTATGGCAACCCAAGCCTATTTGGATATACACACATGTAAATGCACATAAATACATGGGAACATGTGAAACACACCCTTCAGTCACCTCCTCGGTCTCTAAGCGTCATCTCCACGCCAGCATACCCACCTCATTCTTTGAGCGGCTATGTACTGTGTGGATGTCCCATAAATGATTTTTCTAGTCTTCTATTGCTGGACACCTAGGTTGTCTCCAGGCTTTTGTCACTACAGTGAGTGTCTTCATAAACTTCAAGTGTCCTGCGTCAGATGTGGGAGTTTATCTGTAGGTCAGATTTCTAGGGGCAGCATACTATCAATATGTAAACATGCTATGACATGTCTTTTATTAAAAAAAAAAAAACAACCTCCCTCAGTAGTTTACTTTCCCAACTCAGTGACAACATCTCCTTCCTTTTGACATTGAACTTTTAAAAAGCAATTTATTTATTTGTCTGTGTGAGGTCTTAGTTGTGGCATGCAGGATCTTTGATCTCTAGTTGTGGCATGTGGGACCTAGTTCCCTGACCAGGTATTGAACTGGGGACCCCTGCACTGTGACCAAGGAATATTAGCCACTGAACCACCAAGGAAGTCCCTTGACATTGTACTTTTACAGCAATTGTCTACACTAGTGCTAGGTACTATCCCAGATGCTTTCTACGTGTTCATTCATTTCATGTTTTGAAGGACCTCATGAGGCAGATGGAGAAGGCAATGGCACCCCACTCGAGTACCCTTGCCTGGGAAATGCCATGGATGGAGGAGCCTCGTAGGCGATAATCCATGGCGTCGCTAAGAGTCGGACACGACTGAGCAACTTCACTTTCACTTTTCACGTTCATGCATTGGAGAAGGAAATGGCAGCCCGCTCCAGTGTTCTTGCCTAGAGAATCCCAGGGGTGGGGGAGCCTGGTGGGCTTCCGTCTGTGGGGTCGCACAGAGTCGAACACGACTGCGACTTAGCAGCAGCAGCAGCAGCATAAGGCAGATACAATTTACGTCCCCATTTATAGGTGAGACTGAGACGTTAAGATCTTGACTTACCCAAGCACACTTGGCCACTTTGTGTTAAATTTGTACTGAGGCATTCTGGTTTCAGAGTCCATGCTCTTTATCCTCTTGGCTGGTGAATGTATGAGCAAATGAGCAATCAGATGAGACTGGGGAATGATCTTCAAGAAGCATAAAATATTACGGAGGTTTAAGAACTGTTTCAGATTTCTTGCAGCAAAAGTTCCCAACTTCAGGAGGGGAGGAGAGGGTGAGATGTATGGAAAAAGTAACATGGAAACTTACGTTACCATATGTAAAATAGATAGCCAATGGGAATTTGCTGTATGGCTCAGGAAGCTTAAACAGGGGCTCTGTATCTATCTAGAGGGGTGGGATGGGGCAGGAGATGGAAGAGAGGTTCAAAAGGGAGGGGATATATGTATACCTCTGGCTGATTCATGTTGAAATTTGACAGAAAACAACAAAATTCTGTAAAAAAAAAAAAAGTACACCTTCAAAAAAAAAATTATAGCCAGCTTCAATTTTAAAAAAGTTCCCAACTTCAGTTGGAACAGCGGCTTAGCCAAGCTAAGAGACTACTGGAGTTCTCACTGCCACATCTGTAGGGGCCAAGGCTTGATAAACACAAGCATGCCCACTTGGTTGATTCCTTCTTTGACCTGGGGTCTTCTCAGAGACAGTTTCAGACATGGGGGATCCAGGAGGTCTTCTGTAATTCCCAATGGCACTTTATGCTTCATTATCTCTGTTATTGTTTAGTCACTAAGTCGTATCTGACTCTTTGCGACCACGTGGACTATAGCCATCAGGCTCCTCTATCCGTGGGCTTTCCCAAGCAAGAATACTGGAGTGGGTAGCCATTTCCTTCTCCAAGGGATCTTCTCGACCCAGGGGTCAAACCCGGGTCTCTTGCATTGCAGGTGGATTCCTTACCGACTGAGTCACCAGGGAAACTCCTCATCATTTCTACCTTTGTCCAGTCCCTGGTTTCTCCCTTCTTAGCTGAGAGGCAGGAGAGTGACTCTGGCCATTGGAGTCATACAGAGCATATTCAGACCCAACTTCTATGGCCTCAGTTTTTATGTCTATAAAATGGGAATAAGATCAATACATAGCAGGATAATTCAATGAGATTAAGAGTGTCCTCAGCATCTCATAAATGCCAATGGTGATTACTCTGGTTATCCTGTTAACTCAGGGCATAGGAAGGCAAATTGGAGGCCTCAGGAGTGCATAGTCATTGGGATCGGAGGGAGCTGAATTCAAATCCCATATCTGCTTCTTACTAGCTCTGTGACCTTACATGCTATGGAATCCAGAGGGTCACCTGCCACTTAAATTTCCAAACAAGGTTTTCCCTGGTAGTGCAGTGGCTAAGATTCCACACTTCCAATGCCGGGGGCCTCTGTCCGACTCCTGGTCAGGGAACTAGATCCCAGATGACTCAACTAAAGAGTTCACATGCCACAGCTAAGAGCTGGTGTAGCCAAATAATAAACTTTTTTAAACCTAAAAAAAATTTCCAGAACATTTTGGGAATTTGATAAAGGATTGGCAAATCCTTCCCCCACTTGCCACATAAGGATATTAATAATTTTTAAGGAAATCTAACATTCATTATCACCATTGTGTGATACATGAAAGGACATTGTAATACTCTCCCTTCCAAAAACAAAATAAGAATATAATCTGAGAATAATGAATTCAGAACCACGTCTTTGTTTATTTCATGCATCTCCAGCATTTGGAAATGGGCACTTCTGATAAGTCTCATTTTTCTTAGTTGTAAAGTGGAGTGAGAAGTCAGACACGTGCACCTGTGATCCAGCTGGTGTACTTGGTGCAAAGCAGGAGCCCAGGGACTGCTAGCACCTGGTCTTCTTTATTTATTTGGCTGTGCCAGGTGTTGGCTGCAGGGCAGCATGCAGGCTCTAGTTCCCTGACCAGGGATCGAACCAGGATTCCCTGCCTTGGGGGCTTGGAGTCTTAGCCGCTGGACCATCAAGGAAGCCCTTTCGGCCTTCTTCCTGAGCTGGTTTCCCCTCAGCCCATCTCCTCTGCTCCGCTTCCTTCTCTCCTCTTCGACCCTCCTGAGGACCGAGAGGAGGACCAGAAGGAGCCACTGCAGGAGGTCTCAGAGAACCTCGTTGAGGGCGGAGGAAGGTGATATTGGAGACACAGCTACCGGTCGAAGACTAGGTGGGAATGCCCAAGAGGGAAGAATACTCATTCCATCCCGGATCACGTAGGGACTCTGTGAAAAGGGGCTTGTTTTCCATCCAGGTCTTTGAATGAAGCTCTCTCCAGCCAGGCAGGGAGTGGGCCCCAGCTGGAGGGCAAGGTCTGAGGGAGAGATTTTACTATCTCTAAAGACAAAAGGCCTTTTGTGTGTTTTGATAGCTGGGTGCGGTGGGGAAAGGGGAGAAGTTTTCTGGGAATGACAATGCGATTCCGTGGGAGAAATAAAGAAAGGAGAGAGACAGAGAGAGCCACAGGAAGGGAAAAAAAAAAGCCTTAAAAGAGAGAAAGCCCTCAGGTGAGCTTTGCTTTTAGCGTCAGTTCTGAGCACTCAAAGAGGTGTCTACAACAGACTGAAGGAGCTGTCAGAGCCTGGGCTTCAACCTGGGTGCCTTCCCAGACAAGCCCTGCAGCTCTCGGTAAGCCATGCCCTTTCGCTAAGCCTCAGTGTGCCCACCTGTCAAAAAGGTGCCTGGACCCTGCAGTGGCTTCAGCGACGTACACTAGGGGTGGGGTGTCCGCAAGCTGACTACAGTTCTTTTGTAAAAGCTTGCAACCGAAACGGTCCCAAATCAGAGAGGGAGACCACTGGTTCGCAAAGACGGCCCAGAAGCTGGGTGGCTGTTACTGAATGAGTGAAGGTCGTTTATTGGATACACAAAGACTTGCAGATTGGAGGCCTGAGAGTCCAAAAGCTGCCGCCACTGCCTCTTCCAGCCCTGGCTGTCTGAGAACCGAGTCAGCTGAGGACGCAGCCCTCTTTCCCGGAGGCCGGAGGAGAAAAAGATGTAACGGGTAAGAAGGAAAGCAAGGAGGCTGTTTTCTCCTGGTACATGCTGGACGTTTAGGAAGTGGAAACAGGAGGGAAGATTCAGGTAGGCGAAATGAGCCCCACTCACATCCTTAAAAAAATATTCTTTGACCCCATCTTGGGGAAGGGACTCTTGGAACGTCAGGCCCACCCGGAGGCCTGCCAGAGCCCAGGGAAAACTCAGAACCACAGAAGCTTGCTGGACTATCCCGGATCACGTAGGGACTCTGTGAAAAGGGGCTTGTTTTCCATCCAGGTCTTTGAATGAAGCTCTCTCCAGCCAGGCAGGGAGTGGGCCCCAGCTGGAGGGCAAGGTCTGAGGGAGAGATTTTACTATCTCTAAAGACAAAAGGCCTTTTGTGTGTTTTGATAGCTGGGTGCGGTGGGGAAAGGGGAGAAGTTTTCTGGGAATGACAATGCGATTCCGTGGGAGAAATAAAGAAAGGAGAGAGACAGAGAGAGCCACAGGAAGGGAAAAAAAAAAGCCTTAAAAGAGAGAAAGCCCTCAGGTGAGCTTTGCTTTTAGCGTCAGTTCTGAGCACTCAAAGAGGTGTCTACAACAGACTGAAGGAGCTGTCAGAGCCTGGGCTTCAACCTGGGTGCCTTCCCAGACAAGCCCTGCAGCTCTCGGTAAGCCATGCCCTTTCGCTAAGCCTCAGTGTGCCCACCTGTCAAAAAGGTGCCTGGACCCTGCAGTGGCTTCAGCGACGTACACTAGGGGTGGGGTGTCCGCAAGCTGACTACAGTTCTTTTGTAAAAGCTTGCAACCGAAACGGTCCCAAATCAGAGAGGGAGACCACTGGTTCGCAAAGACGGCCCAGAAGCTGGGTGGCTGTTACTGAATGAGTGAAGGTCGTTTATTGGATACACAAAGACTTGCAGATTGGAGGCCTGAGAGTCCAAAAGCTGCCGCCACTGCCTCTTCCAGCCCTGGCTGTCTGAGAACCGAGTCAGCTGAGGACGCAGCCCTCTTTCCCGGAGGCCGGAGGAGAAAAAGATGTAACGGGTAAGAAGGAAAGCAAGGAGGCTGTTTTCTCCTGGTACATGCTGGACGTTTAGGAAGTGGAAACAGGAGGGAAGATTCAGGTAGGCGAAATGAGCCCCACTCACATCCTTAAAAAAATATTCTTTGACCCCATCTTGGGGAAGGGACTCTTGGAACGTCAGGCCCACCCGGAGGCCTGCCAGAGCCCAGGGAAAACTCAGAACCACAGAAGCTTGCTGGACTTTCGTCTCGAGAAGCACATGTTGCTGCTGCAGCTGCCTTGGTAGATGGGGGGGCAGGCGGAGCACGGCCTCCCCGTCTTGTACGGAGCCTCTCCGATCCAGTTACCCCTGGAAGAGAAGAGGGCCCGGGGGCGGGGGGGGGGCGGGGGACAGATACATGAGCCACCTTCACACAGGTTTTCAAATATCAGCAGGGCCGCTGACTGGCCCTGAACCAGGTCACAACTGCAAGCCTCAGTTTCTTCATCTCTAAAACCAAAAGAAGACATTCCTCCCACACAGGAATGAGCATATCCAAGCACCTGGCTTGGCAGATAAGCAGTTCCCCACGAAGTGTGATTTTTTTGATTCCTTCCACACAACCACCCCACCCCAGCCACCTCCCCAAAGAAATCCCTCCCTGCCCTCTCAAACAAGCAGATCTGAGTTCTGATCCTGGTTCTGCCAGCTGGTGACAGAATAAAGCATCTCATTTCTTTCTCTCTCTCTTTTTTTTTTCTTTTGATGTGGGCCATTTTTAAAGTCTTTATTGAATTTACTACAGTATTGCTTCTGTTTTATGTTTCAGTATTTTGGCCCTGACCAGGGATCAAACCCACACCCACGGCATTGGAAGATGAAGTCTTAACTACTGGACCACTTAACCACTTACCCAGGGACCACCAGGGCAGTTTAGTCCCTAAACTACCTCATTCTTGAGTCTTGATTTTATCCTCTGAATAAGTTAATGAAATGGTGTCCATAAAAATTATGCGAAAACACTTTGTAACTTACAAAGGAAGAAAGAGAGCACTAAGTCGTGTCCAACTCTTGGGATCCCGTGAACTGTAGCCTGCCAGGCTCCTCTGTCCATAGGATTCTCCAAGCAAGAATATTGGAGTAGGTTGGCATTTCCTTCTCCAGGAGAACTTCCCGACCCAGGAACTGAACCCAGGTCTCCCACAATGCAGGCAGATTCTTTACCAACTGAGCTATGCGGGAAGCCCCTGTAACTTACAAGGTGATATGCAAATAAGAACTTAGAATAATTAGATACTGGGTGTAATTCAACCATGGGGGACATGCCCATGAAACCTCTTTGTGGCCTCTGCTGTACATTTATTTTTCATGGACAGTCTTATCCAAAAACCATCCTACCTGCTATGGAGTTAATCTTCTCAATGGATTTGAGGAGGAGGGGGAATAGGGAACCATTGCTGAAAGGTAACAGTTTCTCTTTGGGGTGATGAAAACATTTTGGAAATAGAGGTGATGCTTGTACAACACTATGAATGCAATTAATGCCACGAAATAGTGTACAGTACTTAAAAATGGCTAAAATGGCAAATTTAATGTTTTACATATATATTTTACCAAGATTGAAAAAAATGAATAATGTAATACACCAAAAACCCATTGAGTTGTACACTTCAAATGGATAAATTGTATGGTATGTGAATTATATCTCAATTAAGCAGTTTTTTAAAAAGAAGAAATCAGGAATTCCCTGGCCATCCAGTGGTTAAGATTTGGTGCTTTCACTTTCAGGGGCCGCATTTGATTCCTGGTCAGGGAACTAAAACCCCACAAGCCTCGAGGCATGGCCAAGCAAACAAAAAACTTCCATCCCATCATTCTCCTGCTCAAGAAGTTTAGTGGTTTCTCATTGCTTGTGCAGGAGTTTGCAAACTTTTTATATAAAGGGCCAGACAGTAAATATTTTAGGCTTTGGGGGCCAAATGTCTTTATTGCATGAAAGCAGCCCTAGGGACATGTGAACAAATGTCGTGGTTGTATTTCAATAAAAGTTTATTTATAAAAATAGGCAGCAGGTCCGATTTCGGCTGCGGGCTGTAGTTTGCTGGCCTCGAGCTTATGAATCACAATTACAGTTTTGGTCAGGCCTTCCAGACTGCTCGGGCCTCCCTGATAACTCAGCTGGTAAAAAATCTGCCTGCAATGCAAACGACCTGGGTTCAGTCCTCAGGTTGAGAAGATCCCCTGGAGAAGGGAGAGGCTACCCACTCACTCCAGTATTCTGGCCTGGAGAATTCCATGGACTATACAGTCCAGGGGTCGCAAAGAGTTGGACACAACTGAGCGACTTTCACTTTCCAGACTGCTCTAGTGGCACATGGATCCAGCTTACAAACTGGTTCTTCCCACAGCTCTTTTCTCCATCCAACCCACAGAGTTCTCTTTTCTCCCTCTTCATCCACCTCAAGGCCTAAAGTCAGTCCCCCAGGATCTTGCTCGGGGCGGCCTAATAATCTCACCACTAGCTTGTAGTGTTCGTGATCTCTCAAGTTCCAGTGCCTTATTTTCTCAAACATTAAACACTCTTTGTAGGCAGAAATGGAATCTTTTTCCTCCAAAAGGGATGGCTGAATAACAATAAGTAAAGTCAGCCAAAGTGCTTAGAAAAGTGTGGATTTCTGGTTTCATATGGGTTTGTTCATTCATTCATTCAACCAAGACTTCTAGTGGGCATCAGGATTTATGTCAGATGCTGTGAGTCCACAGTTTTCAAAAGGTGCTCCTAGAAGTTTAGGGGCAGGGAATGTGGGTGGTAGAGACACCAGGGGATGATGGAATAAAAGTTATCCTTTTTTTTGTTTAATTTAACCACTTGAGGGAAGGTTCTGCTTTAAGAAAAACCAACAGCTTGAAATCATTGTAATAAAAGGATATAAAAATGAATCTATTTCCTGCTCTCAAAGACTTCTCTTGACCTCTCTCCCACCTGACTGACTGGAGAGTCTGGAAGAAGCAGCTGAGCACATTCACTGCAGCCTTCCTTCCTTTCCTATGGGATCTGCCTGCCTGCAGGGAGCATGTGTCCTTGGTTGCTCTGTTTCCTGTGGGAAGCTTGAAGGGGCCAGCACTATCCTTAGAAGAGGCTTCTGGTTGTCCAGTGTTGCTGGTTAGTGGATGTGAAGGTCTAGTTCAACAGCGAGCTATTCACAAGCCCACTTGGCTGGCAGAGCTAAAACACATTCTCCACTACTGGCTTCATCAGGGAGACTGCCTATCCACTATCCACCTGCCTTGGTCCTCTATCTATCACCCAATTGACTGTGAAGCTTGGGTAAAGAAAAAGGATTCTCGATCAACTCTAAAAATACCCAACTGTGTGGTGTACGGTTATTTAGAACAGAGGAAGGCAAGGTGTTCTGTGTGTCTTCCTTTTCTGCCCACTCCTCCTGCCCACTCCACCTTGTGATCCACCCTCCTGCCCCAGAGTCCCCTCGACCTTAAAGCGGCACTCACTTAATGGCGTAGTTGCAGACCAGGTACACAGCCTGGCGCCAGGTGCTGCCCCAGACGCGGATGCTGCCACAGGTGTGGATGGCACAGCCCAGCCGATTGGAAGATGCCCACACCATCTGAGAAGGGAGGACAAAGGCAAGAGAGGCTGTGAGAAGGACTTGGGCCTGGAAGGTTCCTGCAATTGCTCAGTTCAGGGTGGATGCATTAGCTGAGGCTTTCCTGGGGGAGGCAACTGTCTCAAAAGTGAGAGGATGGAGGCATATGGTACTATTAATATAATGTTTCCCAAACTTTAGTTTTTACTACAATCAACAGTAGGGAAAACGGTTTTATATTGTTACCCAGTGCACCAACACACACACACACATACATACACACACACACACACACACACACACCTCCTCTTGCACAAAAGTTTTATGAACTAATATTTAATCTTATCATATAGAATGATATATGCTAATGTTTTCTATAGTGTTCAATTAGATTTCTTTCTTTCCTGCCTTGTGAGCAATGCTTGAAAATCACTGTTGTGTTGGAGATTAGAACACAAACTTTGAAGATAAACAGCCTTGGATCAGTTTCTCAATATCAGAAGCTGTGTGACTTTGACCAAGTCACTTAACCACTCTGTGCCTGGTTTCTCCTTTGGTAAAATGGAGGTAATAATATCTCATGGATTGCAGGAGGGACAATTGGCTTAAGCCTCACATTTCCTAGGGGAATTTTCTCCAGTGTTTGACATTTACTGCAAATGAGTCACAGAGAAATTGGCAGGTTTCCAAAAGAAGACGTTGGTCCTACCACTGGTACTGCTTCTTACAACACTATACTGCCTTGTATTTTCACGTACAATAAGTGGTACCATCTCAATATGAGCACTTAAAATACACTACGATTTGGGGGTAATCTTATTTGGCATTTCTTTGGAGAAGGAAATGGCAACCCACTCGTTCTCTTGCCTGGAAAATTCCATGGATGGAGGAGTCTCGTAGGCTACAGTCCATGGGGTCACAAAGAGTCAGACAAGACTGAGCGACTTCACTTTCACTTTTCTTTCACTTTTAAGATAGCATAGCCTCGGAAAATAGAAAATACTGAGAAACATTTGGACCTATTGATAGCAAAGGCACTCTTGAACTTGTCAGACCACACATCTCCATTTTGGGGTCAAACAATATGGTCCACTGATAAGACACTCAAAATAAGATCCCGTTCAGTTCAATTCAATGTTAATACAGGCAAAGGCTCATTATGTAAAAGGAAGTCTGTTCAGGCCTGTGTTTTATTTCCAGTTGCTGTCCACCACCTTCCGTTTCTCCCTCCAGCCCTTCATCCCTACAAAGGGTACCTGGGTATAGTGGGAGCAGACAGGGCCAGTGCAGCGCCAGGGGCAGTGCGGGGCACAGTCCTTTGGGGCAGGAAACAAGTAATGCCGCTTCTCCTCTGACCACGACCTCACAAGATCCACCACGGAGCGGTACCTGGGAAGGCGGAGGCGATGGAAGAAGTTCAGACTGTGAGCTCGGCGAGCTACTGAGTGATGGAGTGAAAGAAGGGCAGTGAGGTGACGGGGTGAAGGGAGGGCTCACTCACCGGCCAGAATGGACAGACAGGTTCTGGCCCACGAATCTCATCGCTGTGAGGGCCCGTGGGCCCAAATGCACCGGGAGGCCCAGGCCTCAGCTGACCTGGCCAGCCGCTCGTCCCAGACCTGGGAAAGCAGAAAGGTCATGAAATTCCCCGCAGGAGGAAAATCACCACCATCTCAGTAGTGTCTAGAAATGCAAATATACGTGGTATCATGACTCCTCCATCTCCTGGGAACACTGCAATAAATCCACTTAATGAATAAGAAAACTGAGCCTTAGAGAAGGCCTGTGACTTCAAGGTCAATAGCAAGTCCACACGAGGGCTGAGATCCACACCTAGCCTTCTGACTCAACCCGATGCCCTTTTTCCTTCACTGGACTTCAAGCTTGGGGTTCCCTGCCCTGAGGGGGGTCCCAGGGATTGGCCTGGGAGTTCCCAGCTATCCCTAGAAGTGACTGAGCCCAGGATAATAGGAAGAGAATGGATTTTTTATTTATTAAAATTTGAAAATGTGTTTAACATTAAATTTTTAAAATTCAAAATGTGTTTATTTTTAATAGTGAAAACATGCACATGTTTACTATGTAAACTATTGAAAGGAGAAGTGGAGAGTGTTTCATCTTCATCTTATACTAGTCCCTCCAGCCACCCAGACCCGACCCTGGAGGTAACTAACCATCATTGTGAGTTTCTTGTGTCCAGTTGCAGAAATTCCACACCCATAAGCATATAATATATATATAATGTATATATGATTATATGTAAAACTATATGTAATTATATATAATATAATGTATATAATATATGTAATTATATGTCATATTGTGTTAATATATAAATAAAATATATTATGTAAATATAATAATTATACACACACATATAATCCTTCCTGGAGAAGGAAATAGCAACCCACTCCAATATTCTTGCCTGGAAAATCCTGTGGACAGTACAGCCTGGTGGGCTACAATCCATTGGGTCTCAAGAGAGTCAGACATGACTGAGTAACTAAAGTGTTAGTCACTCAGTCATGTCTGACTCTTTGTGACCCCATGGACTATAGCCTGCCAGGCTCCTCTGTCCATGGAATTCTCCAACAAAGAATACTAGAGTGGGTTGCCATTTCCTTCTTCAGGGGATCTTCCCAACCTAGGGATTGAACCCAGGTCTCCTGAATTGCAGAGATACCGACTGAGCCACCAGGGAACAACAACATACACATACATATGTATATATACATGTGAAGTTTTTTGACAGATGGCAGGATGCCAGACATTCTACTTGGCACCTTGCTGTTTTCATTTAACCAGATAGGTTTGTCTTAGCGATGATTCTACATCAGCATATAGAGAATACCCTCCTCCTCCTCTGTAATGGCTTCTTAATTTTCCAATCTGTGAATGCCCCAAGTTTTATATCTCGAAAAAGGATCACCTAAAAAAAAAAACACTAGTTCCCTTCCACTCTGACTTCCTGAGATTCTGAGATATTATTTGTTCCTTCATTTCATCTGTCATTTAGCAAATATTGAACAAGGACTCACAGTCTAGCAAGGAAATGAGACGTTAAGCAATCATTACAGTTGGCTGGTGTGAGAATGTGAAACGGAATCTGGCCTTTTTTGGAGCCATAGAGAGAAAGGGTTCCTTGAGCAAGGGATGTTTAGCCAGACACCTGTCCTGTGGGCTGAAGCCAGCTAGTGAAGCAATGGGGATGCCCAAAGAAGGGTCCAAACATCTCCCTGGGGTTGTGAGACTCATCCATTCTTAAAGAAAGCAGAGGAATGTTTTCTTCATGCTGCAAAGGGGTGAGCTGAGGTAGGGGCATGCAAACCTCTAACCCACACTCACTGACCCTGCCCAGGGACCCTCCTGGTGGAACTGTCTAGCTCTCTCTCTTCCACAATACATGCAGCAATCAAACACCTGTTGCAGGGAGGGCTTTGCACGCAGGGCTGGTGCTCAATAAATGTGTCATTGTTTGAAAACTGGAGGGCCTTCTACGTACCAGCCACTGTGTTAATCAATGGATGAGTCAGTTAGTGAATAAATAAATGGCTCCCCCACCTTTAGCTGCCTGCCATTTGGGCTCCCATCCCCACCCCTCCCAACACCTTATTGCGATGTATTCTACATAAATGTTGTGGTTGATCTTTGTTTTTTATCATGCCCACTGAAATGGAAGCTCTGTGAAGGACAAGACCTTGTCCATCCTGTTCTCGGCAGTGTCCACAGGGCTTAGCAGTGGTGCCTAGCTCCAAGCAGAAGATGCTACATAAGCAAATGAACACACTGGAAAAGTACAAGTGTTTGCAGGCAGTTAAGGGAGCAGGTATCTGTCTTACAGGGGGCGGCTGACAATCCTTTTCCCTAAAGAAATCTGTAGGTGAGCTGGAGGCCTATCTCTACAGGCTAGTTTGGGACAATGGTCCTGGGGGAGGGGCTGCGATAATGTAAAAGGTCCTTCCTCCCCTTCGGAGTCAGGCTGGTAGGGGGCTGGGGTGAGACACCCTCTTCTCCCTTGATTCCCCATTCTGCCTCTTTGAAGGAAGACATCCCAGCATCCTTTGCTAGTCAGCTGCTGTTTCTCCCCCAGCCTGTGCCCTCCACCCCCACCCCAGAAACCAATCCCCATCTCTCCCAATTCTACCTCCAGAGACTTGTGGACAGACTGGGAATGTCATCAAACCCCTGGGGCAAAGAGACAATGGCAGAGAAATCTCCAGCCACCCACCCACTGTGGATCCCCAGCAGGCAGTCAGAACCTTGGAAAAGGCATTGTGTTAGTTAAGACAACAGCTTTAGCAGCTGGCAGATCTGGGGTGTAATCCCAAGTGGGTGACCTTCAACAAATTAATTCTCTGCTTCTTGATTTCTTTATTTGGAAAATGCAGATAAATCCCACCTTGAAGGAAGAGGGTTCCGTGTAAGTGCCTGGCGCACAGAAGATGCGCCATAAATCGCAGTCCTCTGCTCCTGCTTGCAGAAAGGACCTAAAGACTTAGTTTTCTCATCTGTAAAATGGGCAGACTTCACAGGGCCCAGATACTGGCTAGAAAGGCTAGATTCGTGAATGGTCCAGCCCTTCCAGAGCACACTGAGTCAATTGCCAGAGAGGGGTCTGGCAGAGCGTGAGGACTCACCATATACTCCATGTTGGCAGCAGGTGGGTGCACGCTGGCCCGGATGTGGTTGTGATAATCCAATAAGGCACTCATGTCCCGGGCAGAGATGTGGCGCTTCCGCCGGTGCCGAGGCACCCCCAGGCCACTCAGGGGCCTTACAGCTGTGCCCTTGGTCTGGGCCAGTGCCAGGGTGGCGTTGGGCGTCAAGGCGTTCATTGTCTGGCCTGCCCAGAAGAGTAGGCCTGCCAGGCCCACAGTGCTGGGTAGCGGGGGCATAGCCGGCTAGAAGAGGTCCCACGTCTGGCCTCGTGCAGTCAGAGCTGGCTGCCTGGAGGGGGCGGTCATGAGGGCACCAAACCCTGAGTGCTCCTCAGCCTTCCCACCCCAGAGGTTGCTAACTACTGGGAGTTTGACACAGACATTCCAACACGGCTCTGGTGGCAGGAAGCAATACTCCCATCTTTCCCACCCCATGGACTGAGTGGATGGTGCAGTGGGAAAAAATGCCCAGACAGGGATTTCCCTGGGGGTCCAGTGGCTAAGACTCCATGAGCCCAATGCAGGGGCCCCAGGTTCAATCCCTGGTCAGGGAACTAGATCCCACATGCCGCAACTAAGAGTTTGCAGGCCACAACTAAAGAACCTGTGTACCTCAACTAAGACCAGTGCAGCCAAATAAATAAATATATATTTTTTTAAGATAGAAAAAATAAATGCCCAGAGAGTGGCTGAATTCGGACCAGGCCCTGGAGTGAGACAACACTTCAAAGCCGGGGTTCCATCCCACCAGCCCAGGAAGCAGACCCCACACCTCCCCAGACTGGATACCCTCTGCACCCATCTCACTCCACACGGGCTCTGTCGGTGCCCTCAGAGGGGCAGCGCCCACCTCCCATGAGGCATCGGCCAGGGCCCTCTTGTCCCCGAGTTGCTGCAATTTCAGGGTGGAGTTCAGTTCAGTTCAGTCGCTCAGTCGTGTCCGACTTTTTGCGACCCCACGGACTGCAGCATGCCAGGCTTCCCTGTCCGTCACCAGCTCCCGGAGCTTGCCCAAACTCTTGCAAGACACAGAAAGAAGAGACTGAAAGAGGCAGACAGAAAGAAAGCGAGAAACAGAGAAAAAGAAAATGAGGGAGACAAAAAGATCACTGACATAAAAAGATCCAGAAAAGAGCTATGAGACAAAAAAGGGAGAAAGATACAGAGAGAAAGAGAGACGACTTTGGGGCAAAAAGAGAACGAACATGGGAGAGACAGAGAGAGAGAAAGAGGAGGAAAAGGAACAGATAAGACGGAGAAAGAAATATTGAGAAGAGAACCAGAGAGAAGGGTCCGGGAGACAAGGCGGCAGGCTCCCCAGGGGCGCGTACCCAGGATGGGCAGCCCAGGCTGGTGGCAGGAGGCGGCCCAGGAGGCAGGGGACCTCTGCAGACGCCCAGCTCGCCTGCCGCACAGCGACTTAAACGTTCCGCCAAGAGCTGATGGCATCTGACGTCCCAGCCCTCCAGCCCCCTCCCCTTCCAGCCAGGCCAGGCTCGAAGCTCCGCCTGCCAGTCCGTGGGCTTCTCGCTCCTCCCTCTCTCTGCTGTTCCACCTGAAGAGCAAGGGGGCCGGGGCTGAGCTGCCGGTCAGGATGGGGTGTGGTCAAGGCAGAGATTCCCGGACGAAATACCACCTCTCCTCAGAGACCTCAGATCCCCAGCCTTTTCTCTGCCTTCCAGACCCCACATAGTACGGCCATCTCACATCCAGAAAGTGTTTTTCTGTTTTCTCCACAAAGCCCTCCAGCCCCAGAACTGGCAATTTTCATATGGCCCCCAACCAATGAGCCTGGCTGAACTTGGATGCTGAGCTCGACGTATACAAGCTCAGCCAAACCCTCAGAAGCAGATACGATCTCTCCCCATTTTAGGCGAAAAACCGGTCTCCAAAGAGGTGAAGGAACAGTGCAAAGTCAAGCCAGCCTGTCTGCTGTGGGGCCAGGATTCACATCCAAGTCTGACCCCAGGGAGGGCCCTGCTAGTATGTAAAAAGGATGTCATTTCTGTAACCAAACCAAATATAGATGCATGGGAGGGAAAACCCGATGAGAATATTAGAATATTTGCTGCGAGGCCACTCAAACATAGGACCATGCAGCCTAATTAAGCCAGTGGATCTGGATTCAAATCCCCATTATTTTGTTTTTGAGGTTTTTGTTTGTTTGTTTTTCTTTCTTTCTTTCTTTCTTTTTTTTTTTAAAGCCTTTTTATGCTCACTAACTGGTGTCCTTGGGCAGATTACTTAACCATTTATGCTTTCTCTGGAAAATGGGAGAAATAAAGGTTCTTTCCTTACAACACTGATGCCAGGTTTAAATGAATTCACATCTAATTGAATGTGCTCTTTAGGTGTGTGTGTGTGTTAATGAGAGTATGTGTGTTTGTTATAGGTGTACAAGCACACGCAGACACACTTGTGAGGGCTTATGTGTCATATATCGGTGTATGGATGCGTACATGATCGTGCAGATGTCTATACATGCGTGTGTACTCGCATGAGCTTGCATGTGCTTGTATGTTATGAATGTGCAAGCACACATACAAACGCATCCTTCTGATGATTTCTGCATCACATGCATGTGTTAATGCATAAGTGTTTAAGGATGTGTGTATGTGTGTTGACAGAACTCATTTGATCTCCGAGTTGCTGTACTTTGTTGTTGACAAAGAATTTCATTTTCTCTTCTTTGATTCCTTGTATTCTTCACAAATAACAAGCGATGCCTTTGCAACGGGGAAGGGACAGACTTACAAGAAAGATGTTTCATGAAAAAAACCAAAGTTGAAGCACTTGTAATCTTCAGCCTCCACTTCCAGAGACCTTTCTGAGAAGTTCCAGGCAGAACCCAGTCCCCGGTGCCAAGCTGAGCCCTGGCCCAGGTGACGATGCAGGGCTGGGAACTGGGACGGGGCTACCCAAGTGCGGTCCTCCCCAGACGCATGGAATTCCAGCCCCAGGCAGCTGTCCAGCCTCAGCCTCGGCGGCCCAGACAGCGCAGCTGCCAAAGCACACACCTTTTCGCCCCGAGCAGCTTCCCCCAGCCCAGGCTGACTGCCCGACGCTGGGGGAGGGGGGCACACAGAGGCAGTGGGGGCTGGGGGCTGCTGACTCTGACCTCTACGTGGCTTTCTCCTCACTCCAGAAGGGCAAGAGGCACTGGCTCCGATCTAGTTCCATTCTCTGCCTCCAGTAGACTGGGTGTCCTGGGGCAAGTTTTTATCCTTCTCCGGGCCATTGGAGCAACTGGACTTAGGGCTTTTCTGCCTACAGCAAGCTGAGATCCATGACATACCAGGCGGCAGAGGAGGCAGACAAATAGCTTTGGCACTAATGACCCAGGAGTGTGTGCCCCAAGCTCTCTGAGCGCTAAATACCAACCTCTCCCATGTCCTGGCCACTTGCAATGGTCCAGAGCCTTACATCCATGACTCACTTGGTCCTTGCAGCTGCCTTTGAGGCAGCAACCCCGCCCGCGGACAGATGGGGACACCGAGTTTCAGTGACTTGGCCTAGGGCCTGTTTGTTTGCTAACTGGGGTTCTGGCAGTGAACATTCTCGCCCGTTTTATAGAATGCACACGAATCCACTCTGCACACACCACACACACATGCACATATACACACACACATACCCTCCTCCCACAAATATGAGACAGCTGGTTCCCCCAGTCCTTTAAATTCTTGCTGTCAGATGCCCTCAGGTGCTTTTCCATAAATACACAGAAACCCACCCTTTACACACTTGATCATGTTAACACATATAAGCAGCAAGTATTTGTTCTTTTCTCAGTGCTCAGAACCATTTCAAGCACTTGACCTGGATGAGACCATTCAATCTTCAGACCTACCCTATTAGGTCGGTATTATTATTGTCATCATAACCATTTTTCTATATGTGAGGGAACAGGCACAGAGAAGTGAGTCGTTGGCTTAGGGTCTCACAGCAGGTGGGGGGCAGAGGTGGGATGGGCCAGGATAGTCCCACTGCCTCTCCAGAGACAGACAGACAGACATGAGGAAGGCATGGCCTCGTAGTCCAACCTGTGTACAAAATCACCATCTCCTGGGACTTCCCTGATGGTCCAGTGCTTAAGACTGTGCTTCCAATGCAGGGGATCTGTAGGTTCGATCCCTAGTCGGGGAACTAAGGTTCCACGTGCCTCGTAGTGTGGCAAAAAGAAGAAAAAAAATCACTGTCTCCTACCCAACATGATCACACGTCCAGAACAACCCAGAAAATCGCCCTGGTAGCAAACATACAGAAACACCCCCGGCCAATCCACCAGGTAGGACCTTGCCTGGTGTCCTTGTTGACTAAGCCTGTCCCCAGGTTCCCTTTGACAGGCTGGTGTTTAGTTGCCAAGTCATGTCTAACTCTTTGTGGCCTCGTGGACTGCAGCACACTAGGCTCCTCTTTCCCTCGCCTCTCCCAGAGTTTGCTCAGATTCATGCTCACTGCGTTGGTGACGCCACTGAACCGCCTCACCCTCTGCCACCCTTTTCTCCCTTTTGCTTTCAATCCTTCCCAGCATCAGGCTTTTTTTTTTTTCTGACAAGTCGGCTCTTTGCTTCAGGTGGCCAGAGTATTGGAGCTTCAGTTCAGCAACTGTCCTTCTGATGAATATTCAGGGTTGATTTCCTGTAGGACTGACTGGTTTGATCTCCTTTCTGTCCAAGGGACTCTCAGAGAGCACCAGAACTCAAAAGCATCAATTCTTTGGCACTCAGCCTTCTTTATGATCCAACTTGCCCATCTGTACGTGACTACAGCAGGTTGCCAGGGGATAAAAATGCTAGGGGTGAAGGCAGGAAATAATCAGGGGTGGCCCAGATCAATGTCCTGGGCTGGGATCTCACTTCAGGGTAAGAGCTTTACTCATCCCTGGATTTTGTCACACTGGATTCAGCTATTGCTTCATCTTCACCCCTACTGGAATTCTCTCTGGTCTTGGGCAAGTGAAGGGGAAATTCTTCTAGATAGCAGTCCCTGGTGGCTCAGAGGTTTTGTATTTGTTCTTTTCTCAGTGCTCAGAACCATTTCAAGCACTTGACCTGGATGAGACCATTCAATCTTCAGACCTACCCTATTAGGTCGGTATTATTATTGTCATCATAACCATTTTTCTATATGTGAGGGAACAGGCACAGAGAAGTGAGTCGTTGGCTTAGGGTCTCACAGCAGGTGGGGGGCAGAGGTGGGATGGGCCAGGATAGTCCCACTGCCTCTCCAGAGACAGACAGACAGACATGAGGAAGGCATGGCCTCGTAGTCCAACCATGTGTACAAAATCACCATCTCCTGGGACTTCCCTGATGGTCCAGTGCTTAAGACTGTGCTTCCAATGCAGGGGATCTGTAGGTTCGATCCCTAGTCGGGGAACTAAGGTTCCACGTGCCTCGTAGTGTGGCAAAAAGAAGAAAAAAAATCACTGTCTCCTACCCAACATGATCACACGTCCAGAACAACCCAGAAAATCGCCCTGGTAGCAAACATACAGAAACACCCCCGGCCAATCCACCAGGTAGGACCTTGCCTGGTGTCCTTGTTGACTAAGCCTGTCCCCAGGTTCCCTTTGACAGGCTGGTGTTTAGTTGCCAAGTCATGTCTAACTCTTTGTGGCCTCGTGGACTGCAGCACACTAGGCTCCTCTTTCCCTCGCCTCTCCCAGAGTTTGCTCAGATTCATGCTCACTGCGTTGGTGACGCCACTGAACCGCCTCACCCTCTGCCACCCTTTTCTCCCTTTTGCTTTCAATCCTTCCCAGCATCAGGCTTTTTTTTTTTTCTGACAAGTCGGCTCTTTGCTTCAGGTGGCCAGAGTATTGGAGCTTCAGTTCAGCAACTGTCCTTCTGATGAATATTCAGGGTTGATTTCCTGTAGGAGTGACTGGTTTGATCTCCTTTCTGTCCAAGGGACTCTCAGAGAGCACCAGAACTCAAAAGCATCAATTCTTTGGCACTCAGCCTTCTTTATGATCCAACTTGCCCATCTGTACATGACTACAGCAGGTTGCCAGGGGATAAAAATGCTAGGGGTGAAGGCAGGAAATAATCAGGGGTGGCCCAGATCAATGTCCTGGGCTGGGATCTCACTTCAGGGTAAGAGCTTTACTCATCCCTGGATTTTGTCACACTGGATTCAGCTATTGCTTCATCTTCACCCCTACTGGAATTCTCTCTGGTCTTGGGCAAGTGAAGGGGAAATTCTTCTAGATAGCAGTCCCTGGTGGCTCAGAGGTTTAAGCGTCTGCCTGCAATGTGGGAGACCTGGGTTCAATCCCTGAGTTGGGAAGATCCCCTGGAAAAGGAAATGGCAACCCACTCCAGTAGTCTTGCCTGGAGAATCTCATGGACAGAGGGGCCTGGTGGACTACAGTCTAAGGGTCGCAAAGAGTCAGACACGACTGAGTGACTTCACTTTCACTTTCACTTCCAGTATTTGAGGCAGTACATCTCAGTGACTAACACTGCTGACTCTGGATCCGGAGAGTCTGGGTTTGTGGCTTACTAGCTGTGTGTCCATAGGCAAGTTACTTAACCTATCTGTGCCTTGGTGTCTCACCTATAAAATAAGGCTGCCTTGTGGAGTTGTGAGGATTAAATGAACTGATACATGTGACACAAGGCCTGAGTAAGCAGTCAATAAAGGTTAGCTATAATTGATGATAATAATAACAACAACAATAACAGTCAACATTTATTTAGCATATACTAGATGGGCTTCCCTGGTGGCTCAGATGGTGAAGAATCTGCCTGCAATGCAGAAGACCAGGGTTCAATCACTGGGTCAGGAAGATACCCTGGAGAAGGGAATGGCTACCCACTCCAATATTTTTGCCTGGAGAATCCCATGGACAGAGGAGCCCTGCAGTCTGTGGGGTCACAAAGAGTTGGACACAACTGAGCGACTGACACTTTCACTTTTTTTCAGGTGCCAAGCACGAAGTGCTATAAGAGTCCGATATCATTTAAGTTTTGCTCCAGCTTTATGGATTAGGGTTCAGAATCTCCATTCAACAGATGAAGTGGAAATTCAGAGAGGTCAAGTACCTTGTCCAAGGTCACACAGCTAGTCCCAGTGGCAACTGGATTCCAGTGCCAGGTCTCTGATTCTTAACCCCAGTGTTCTTTTTAGACAACAAAGTTGCTTTTAAGAAGAGTCTGTGTAGGGACTTTTCCGGTGGTGCAATGATTAAGACTCCACACTCCCAATGCAGGGGGCTCAATGAAAAAAAGCCCGTGTTGTACAACACAAGGAATATAGCCCACATTTTCTAATAACTATATATGGAGTGTAACCTTTAAAATTTGTGAATCACTATATTGTCCATGAATTTGTACGATATTGTACATCAATATTGTACATCAAGAATTATGCCCGATCCTTTGCGACCCCATGGACTGCAGCCCACCAGACTCCACTGTCCATGAGATTTTCCAGGCAAGGATACTGGAGTGATTTGCCACTTCTTTCTCCGGAGCATCTTCCCAACCCAGGGTTTGAACCTGGGTTTCCTGCACTGCAAGCAGATTCTTTTTGGACTGAGCTACAAGAGAAGTTTATTGCACATCAACTAAACTTAAATCTTAAAAGAGAGATTAAAAAGAAGAGACTGTGGAACAGAGCCTGGTGCTTGAGAGAGGAGACTAAGAAAATTGGAACGTCCTTAGAGATCTTCCAGATCACCCCTTCATTTGCCAGTTGAGGAAACAGGTTCAGAGTAGGTGAGTGACTTGTCCAAGGACACACAACAATTGGCAGACTCAAAACTTCAACCCAGATCTGTGTCACTCCAAATCCAAACAAGGGAAAGAGGGAGCTGGGAGGGAGAAGAGTACACGTGAAAGATGGGAATGGTAATCCACACTCTTCAAAACTCTGGCCAAATGTTCCAAATTCTTCTAAAAGACAACTGAGAAAATGAAAGAGATGGAGGTAGAAATCAGTAGAGATTCAAAAGATACACATTTTTTTAACGTTTATTCTTATTGATTTATTTGCCTCTATATGGGATCTTCAAAGTTTCTTGTGGCATAGGAACTCTTGGTTGCAGCCTATGGGACTTAATTCCCCGACCAGGGATCAAATCCAGACCTCCTGCACTGGGAGCGTGGAGTCTTAGCAACTGGACCACCAGGGAAGTCCCTACATTATTTTATGGACTCCACTGTTGAGGTATGTGAACTTGAGTGCGGACAAAGAAATATTACAGAAGTCAAGCTGTGATTGAGGCGGGACGTTTAAGGGGCTCCTATTTCTTGATCTGACTGGTGGTTACAAGAGCTTCACTCTATTGGGTCCCACATTGGTTTTATGTGACTTTCTGTACTCACGTTTTATTTTTCAGTACAAAGTCTTAAAAAAAAATAATGGCAGTGGTAATTTATACAATGACACCTTCCATCTGTCACTGTCCTAACCCTGAATGAGGATTTTAGCCTTCTTTTAACAGTTGAGGATGTGAGGTTCAAAAAAGGAGGCAGCTTCCTCATAGTCATACAGCACAGAACTCTGGGAGCCGGGATTCAACCCTGGTGGCTCGTGTGTCTCTGCAGCCCTGCTGTGGCTGGGCTGCCAGCGGCAGGTGGCACCTGACCCTGCAGTGGGGGGTGTTGGGGAGATCTGACAACAGATTCAGAAACACGACTTCTCGGAAAATAAATAAAGCACGTTCTCGGAAAATAAATGAAGCACATCCAGAAGCACCTCTGGGTGCCCAGGATTTCTGCTCTCTCTGTACCCAATAAGTCTTGTCACCTCTTTGATGGGTTATCCAGAGGGAGGCAGCATGCTCTAGGAGTGGCAAGGACCAGAGCTGTGACCTCAGATGAGTGACCTTGGTCTGGATGACCCGAGGCAAGTCTCTGAGTTTCAGCTTCCTCATCTGTATAATGGGAACAATAAACAGGCACTATGTTATTTGGCTCTTATGATAAATTCAGTGAGATACAGGAAGTGTCAACACACAAAGCAAGTTTGTTCAGTGTTAGCTATTAACCTGCCCAAGCAAACAGCACTTGACTCTATTGACAAGATGCTCAAGAACGGGCAAAACTCAAAGACTTCCCTGGTGGTCCAGTGGTTAAGAATTTGCCTGCCAGTGCAGGGAGGACATGAGTTCAGGCCCCAGTCTTGAAAGATCTCACTTGCCACAGAGCAACTCAGCCCATGCTCTACCCTGAGATGCAGTTATTGAAGCCTGCACACTTTAGAGTGATGCTCTGCAGCAAGAGAAACCGCAAAAGGAAAGCAGCCCCAGCTCACTCTTTTTCCTCAGCTCCAGGAAGATTTTGTATATAAAAATTCATCTAGCTGTACACTTAAGGTCTGAATACCATAAGTTATACCTTAGTCTTCCCAGATGGTGCAATCATAAAGAACCCACCTGCCAATGCAGGAGACGCAGGTTTGATGCCTGGGTCAGGAAGAAGCCCTGGAGAAGGAAATGGCAACCCACTCCAGCCTCAGATCTGGAGAATTCTACTGGGTGGGGCCGGTAAGGGACCAGTGGACTCTCTGGGACTCCTCACGCCTTGGTGGTACCAGCACTGAGCCGGATCTCCTATTTGATAAATTTGGACAGTGACACTTGGCCTTGTCTATTTCCTAAGCGGTGAGCATCTTAATTTTAGAGGTGATCATCTATTGTGTGCCTACTGTGTACCTCATACCTGGAAAATTCCATGGAGAGAGGAGCCTGGCGGGCTACAGTCCATGGGGTTGTGAAGAGTCAGACAGGACTAAAGCAACTGAGCACACACACAAGTTACACCTTAAATGAAAGTTGAGTTATAGACGGTTTGAAAAGCCTTTGTTTAATTTCAAAGAGTTCTTTTAACAAGTTTCAAATTAAAATCCAATATAAGAAAACACACCCACATACCAACAGAAGTATCCCAATTTGGTCTTCCCAACATACACTTCCTACCCAGAACACAGACATAGCCTGCCCGGTACACTCACCAAAACCCACAACACTTACACACATAGCCAAAGACCCCAACATCCACACAGAGAAGTCACAGCCCAACAGAGCAGACATACCTGCACTCTCACTCAACCTCACAGCACACCCATCTTTAAATAGATGGTTTTCAACTCTGGGTATGTGTGAAAACACACCTTACTTTTATACACACAGAGACACACACAAACCAAACCCATAGACCAAATTGGCTTGGGCAGATTTGTGAGTTAGACAGACTGGGTGGGGGTCTTGGCTCCACCACTTCCTCACCACAGGACCTAGGGCAGGTCATGCAATTTCTCTGAGCCTCAGTTTTCTGATCTGCAAAATGGGCCCAATGAGATCTTCTCTCATGAGATGAAATAAAATAGAAAGGAAGACCAGGAGTAAAAAAAAGCTTATTGAGGGAAGGAGTTGCATGGTTTGTCTCTGTATCCTCGATGACTCACAACACGTCATTACAGTAGACTCATAGGTGTTGTCAGTTCTCACCAGATTAAATTTGCTACAATCCCAATGGAAATTCTAGCAAGGTTATTGGAGGAAACTGGCAAGTGGATTCTGAACTTCGTGTAGGAGAGCCGTGGCCCAGGAATTCTCAAGACACTCCCTTAGTCATAGTCTTAGTATTATGGCTGATTAAGCAGACAATAGAAAAATGAAAAACGAGGGAAGTGTGAGCCTGGGATATAGGGGTGAGCCAAGGCGGACAGCGTGGGCAAAGGCTCAGGGCATTTGGGCTGAGTCTGGAGGGCATTTGGTTCATTTGAGGAACTGAGAAAGGCAGGTCAGGGAGGATTAGAGGGGGCACTAGTGGTAAAGCACCTGCCTGCCAGTGCAGGAGACGGAAGGCACAGGTTCCATCCCTGGGCTGGGAAGATCCTCTGGAGGGCATAGCAACCCACTCCAGTATTCTTGCCTGGAGAATTCCATAGACAGAGGAGCCTGGTGGGCTATAGTCCATGGGGTCGGCAAAGAGTTGAACATGACTGAAGTGACTTAGCAGGCACGCACACAGAGGGGACAGAAGGCTAGGAGGTGGCCCAGAGATGGGGGCAGAGGTGAGCAGAGACTATTTGTGCTGCTGGGAGGCCTTGAATGCCACCCCAGCTGCAGAACTGAGGACCTCAGTTTCACCTCGGCTTTGCCCTGTGCCCAGTCCTGGGGCCCCACTGGGGACAGGGGCTGGGGAGACACAGGGAGAGGAGAGGTTGGCTTAGGTTTCAGGGAAACAGGAGCACGTCATCCCACTATGATCTCTTAGGATCTGACTTCCCATGGACCCCCAGAATCCTGAAACCAGAGGGGTGCCCCTAAGGGGTCCTTCATCCTCCTCTTCCGAGTCAGCACTCTGAGCAGGGTGTTTTCAGGGGCTTCGCCGGGAAGCCCCTCACGCTCCCCGGTGTCAAGGAGGACTAGCCTCCTTCCATAAAGGCCAGGTGAAGAGGAGGAGCTGGAGAATGGGGCTGGTCCTGCGCGTTTAACCCAGCGGGAGTGTTCGGCGTTCCCCCCACCGCCCATGATCGCCAGGGGTCAAGACTGTGCCCTCAAGGGGCCTGCGGCCGGAAGACTGGGGAATCCTCCTCCCGGCCCAGCCTGGACAGCTGCATGGCCAGGTGTGGCCGCGGAATTTGCTGTGTCGCCCGTCAGCGCAGCCCGAGCGGAAAAGCCTCAGCGTCAGCGCCCCCTCCTCGCCACCAGCGCTCAGGCCCCACATTCCTGCGGAGCGGAGCAGGGGTCGGAGGGGGGCCAGGCGGCCACATCAGACGCCAGACCCGGAGAATTCTACTGGGCGGGGCCGGTAAGGGACCAGTGGACCCTCTGGGACTCCTCACCCCTTGGTGGTATCGGAACTGAGCCGGATTTCCCATCTGATAAATGCGGACAGCGACACTTGGTCTTGTCTATTTCTTAAGCGGTGAGCATCTTAATTTTAGAGGTGATCATCTATTGTGTGCCTACTGTGTACCTCATACCTGTCAAGTAAGTTTTCACTTACTTGTCCTGGCAACAAAGTTGGCTGAATACCGTCCTCATTTTTCATGTGAGTTTAGATTTGAACCCATGTCTGTCTGACTGTATTCTTTTTTAAAAATATATATATATATTTCTTTATTTGCCCACATCTGGTCTTCCTTGAGGTGGGTGGGATCTAGTTCTCTGAACAGGGACGAACCCAGGTCCCCTGTGTTGGCAGCAGGGAGTCTTAGCCACTGGACCACCATGACCTGTAAACTCTACCAGCTGTAGGTATTGTGACTATGTGGCTGTCGTTTTCGCAGTCAATTAAGGTCAGATCTGGGAGGCAGTATGGGCCAGAGGTTAAGCTCTTTGCCCCTTGAGCACAGTGACCCTAGTTTGAATCCCAGCTGTTCAGCACTGCTAGCTGTGTGAACTTGGCTAAGTTACTGAGCCTCTCTGGGCCTTGGTGTTTCCATCTGTAGACTGGAGTGATCACAGTACGCAGCAGCCATGTGAAGGAAAAGCGTTAAGTACAATAAAGCACTTAGCACTGTGCCTGGCACCTGGTTAAGGCTCAATATGTTATAAAGCAATGTCACTTCCATAAGAAACAAAAATAAAACAACTAGCTGAATCTTTAAACTAGTAAAGGAGACAATTTAATTCATGTTTAACTCAACTTTAAGGATAGAGGCATTAAAATATGACGTAGGTACATCTGAATTCTATGCTGTACTTTGGATGGGAAGACTGGAGAAAAAAAAATTCAAAAAACTCATTCTCGGAACCTAGGCATTTTATTCCCAGTTTGGTGTCCCCTCCCTTAAAAAAAAAAAAAAAATATATATATATATATATATATATATATAATTTCTTAAATTGTGAAGTATAACAAATATATGATTTATAAAACATAAACATATAGTAAATGAATATTTTTAAAGCAAATATCTCTGTGACTCTCCCCAGGTAAAGAACCAGAACTCTGCCTATACCCCCAAGACCCTCTGATCCCAATGGCCTCCCTCGGTCCTACAGGTTAACTGCTATACTGACACTGACATAGTCATTTCCTTGCCTTTCCCCCATCCCCTTATTTTACCAATGCTCTTTCCGGCAAAAACGAATAAAAAACCAAACCAAATCAAACCAATCAAAAAACCCTCCTTCCAAAACTTGGGATTCCCTGGTGGTTCAGATAGGAACGAACCCTCCTGCCGATCCCTGGGTTGATCCCCTGGAGAAGGAAATGGCAACCCACTCCAGTGTGCTTGCCTGGAGAATCCCATGGACAGAGGAGCCTGGTGGGCTACCATCTATGGGGCTGCAAAGAGTTGGACACGACTGAGCGACTAACACTCTCCAAGCTTCAGCCCCATGAGTGTTTCAGAGAGGAGGGTCCTGGGGTCTGCAGGATGCAGTGGCCAGAGAGAAAGCAGGCTGCTGGGGCTGCTGGCCGGCCCTTTGGCTGGAAGATGAGCAAAGCCAGATCCCTGCCCTGCGGAGCCAGCTCTCCTGATCCTGTTCCCAAGTGGTCCCAGGGGCTGGGCACGTGTGTGCTGGGGGCACAGGCAGTGGGTCCAGCCCTCTCCCCGTTTGGCAGTCAGGCAGCCTGGCCTCTGGCAGCTGCTGGCTTTGCTCAGCTGCCTCATCCCAGGGAGCGGCTAGCTGTCCCCTCCGGCCAGAAAGAGAGGTGGGCAGAGGTTCAGATGAGGGAGGCACTGCAGAGAAGGGAAGGGCTGGCTGCTGGGGAGGAACGCTTCTGCCCTCTGGCCAGGAGCTGGGGACAGAGGGCTGCCCGCTGGGAGAATTATCGGGCTGTCTACTGCCCTCCCTGCCACAGCAGGAATGAATTATTTCGGGCACACCAGCCAACAAAAAAGCACCTGCTGGGTGCTCTTCCTGGAATGACTGCTTCCCACTGTTCCTCTGGCCACCCTCTGGCCAGTCCTTCCAACCCACCTTGGACAGAAATCCTCTCTTCTAAGAATTCTTCCCTGACCCTTCCCTGACTCTGCAGAGTCTTCTCCTCATGCCCCAGGCATCCTCTGCTTAACCCCTTCTCATTTTTTCACTACATCTTTCAAGCCTTTATGGACCAGAAACCCCTCTCACAGTGATTTATCATCTTGGGAACCCTTATTAGCAAAAAAAATTAAAAATTCATAATTATTACTTTCTGCTGTTTCTCTTCTGTTTATAAGGAAAAAATTTAAAATAATTAGCTTTACATCCACATATTAATAATTATTCTTTAATTTATGTAACAAAATATAATTTTTTGAGTGCTTAGTAGATGCCAGATATGGTTTTAATGCTTGGGATGCATTAGTGAACAAAATAGGCAATGCTCCTTACCTTCTAGGGATGGTAAGCAAGTAGAAAAGACAGAAAATAATTAAGTAAATTATAAAATACATTTTTTATAAAGTACGTTTTTAAAGGACTCTTTGATGATGCTCCTAATCCATAAAAACCTCCTGCTTTTTGCATTAAATCAAGTGATACAGGACAATTTACTTTTAAAACTGACAAAGATCACTGTCAAAATAAAGATCTCTTTTCCAGTGGAAACACTCACTTTTTGTTGTTATTCTACCCCAGTAGAATTTAACTTTATGAGTCTGTGGCACTATAATGTAATATGGTTATAAAGAAGAAAAATTCTGTAGAGGAAGGCAATCAGAGCTTACATTTATTTATTTATTTGGCCATGCCAGGTCTTGGTTACGGCATGCAGGATCTTTCATTGCTGCCCATGAACTCTTAGCTGTGGCTGCTGCTGCTGCTGCTAAGTCGCTTCAGTTGTGTCCGGCTCTGCGATCCCATAGACGGCAGCCCACCAGGCTCCCCCGTCCCTGGGATTCTCCAGGCAAGAACAGCGGAGTGGGTTGCCATTTCCTTCTCCAATGCAGGAAAGTGAAAAGTGAAAGTGAAGTCACTCAGTCATGTCCAACTCGTAGCAACCCCATGGATTACAACCTACCAGGCTCCTCCGTCCATGGGATTTTCCAGGCAAGAGTACTGGAGTGGGGTGCCATTGCCTTCTCCGCTTAGTGCGGCACGTGGGATCTAGTTCCTGACCAGAGAGTGAACCTGGGCCCCTGCATCGGGAGTTTGGAGTCTTAGCCACTGGACCACCAGGAACGTCCTACACTTTCTCTTTCGGTTGCTGAGTCTTCACTGCTGCTCGAGGGCTTTCTCCAGTTGTGGAGAGCCCGGCTACTCTCTAGCTGGAGGGCTTGGGCTTCTCACTGCGACGGTTTCTCTCATTGCAAGCCTCAGGCTTCAGAAGTTGCAGCACATGGGCTCGGTAGTGGTGACCCTCCAGCTCTAGAGCAAAGACTCAGTAGTCGTGGTACACAGACTTCGTTGCCCCGCTGAATGTGGAATCTTCTTGGACCAGGGATCGAACCTGTGTCCCCTGCACTGGCAGGCAGACTCTTAACCACTAGACCATCAGGGAAGTCCCCACATTTTCTTTTATTTAATCTTTAGTGTATGTATATTCATGTTCAGCCTGGCCAAAGCCCAGTCATAGCCTCAGAAGATTGCCATACAACCATTCACAGATTTAGTAATTTTACATTTTTCAAAGAACACAAACTGCCATCAAAATAAAAAGACAAATAAACATGATTTTCAAAAAATTCAAAGAGCAGACTGTTTATCTGTGCGAGGGAGACTTAGACGCCAAGATAAATTCTATAATCTCCAAACTCTTACAGCAAGTGACGAACATGTGGAGCTTGTTTATGAAACTGTATTTTGCATTCAGCAAGAAAAGCTACTTTTTTGGTAACAGACATATTTTTGATTCTAGTTCTCCGTTTCTATAGTAAACATGAAGCCATGTGCTTGTAAAATCTGACAGCAAGAAACCTAAAATATAAAATTCTGAGCAAAGGTCACAATTATGATAATCTGATTTTAAATTTTGAAACTTTATGGGATAGATTTGGAGAGATTTAGTTGAAAGTGCTTTCAAGTATGTATTAAACGTTTCTTTTTATGAATATCTGAAACTGATTTTTTAAAAAGAATGAATCTGGCTCACCAACATTGCAAATGAACATTTTAAACTTTCATGTCTGATTCTGTTGTTCCTTCATTTACTCACTAAGATATTTCTTTAACAAGAAATTCACTGGCTCCCTGGTTATTCAATGACTTTGTTCCCATAAGAGTGGCAGGAAAAATGCTTGATTATTTCCCTTTGTTTAATAGCTGTCAAAATAATGAGAGCTGATTTCTCCAAAGGTAGCCACTACTTTTTTTTTGGTAGCTACTACTTTTAAAGCACATTATGAACCTCTGTGACATCCCTGAAGGTTCAGTGGTTACAACTTCACGCTTCCAATGCAGGGGTGCAGGTTCCAGTTTCGATCCCTGGTCAGGGAAGTAAGATTCCACATGCTTCACAGCACAACCAGAAAAAAAGCTACTAAACAAATGTGTGTGTTTCCATCCATTGCGGTTAATACTTTTATTTAGGCTCAAGTTGTCCCATCTTTGGCCTGTGGGAGTTTTTCTAATTGGCTTCTGCGTCCTCCTGAAATGACCTTAGCAGTCCTTGGTAGGTTATGGCTTCCTTACTTTCTGGTTTTGACAAGATGGCCCAGCTTCATCTTGCCTCAGGCTTGAAAAATGTTGCTTTTTAAGAGATGAATCTATAGTTAGTAAGGACACTCGTCCATCCAAAACATCGGAGATCTTAACATCTAGCCCAGTGCTTGGTGCACGGCAAATAGTTCATAAGTGTTGGTTTGCTGAATAAATTAATGATGATCACCTTCACTAGGTGAAGTTGCTTGAGGTCAGAGGCCATATAATTCAAACAAGTATTTATTTATTCTTGAATAAATAAACGAAGGCATGAAACCCAACAAATTAGGGGATACCACTCAGTCTCAAGCAGGGCAAAGCTGTGATGTTTGTCGTTTTCCATCCCCTCCTGGTGGGGAAGGGTAGGGCATGGTCCTCCAATGCCTTAGAATCTTCTAGGGAAGTGTTTCTCAAATTACAGATCCACATCTATTGGTGATGGATCATGACTAGCATGTTTTAAAAATTCAATTTATAATTGAATAGAAACTATCGGAGTGCCTCACACAGTAGAGGCAAACTCTGTCATGAACTGTCATGAAGCTCTGTTTACAGCTATGTCTATATGCTTATTAACAAACATAGTCACTTACGGTACATGTGTGTGTACTGGATCACAACAAGTGATTTGTTGATAAATGTTTAACAACTCTCTCTCTAAGGGAAAATGTGTATAAGTATTGTGTTTGCTGTTGAGCTAAATCGCTTCAGTCATGTCCAGTTCTTTGTGACTCCCCATGGACTGCAGCCCACCAGGATCCTCTGTCCGTGGGGATTCTCCAGGCAGAAATACTGGAGTGGGTTGCAGTGCCCTCTTTAAGGAGATCTTCCCCACCCAGGGATCAAACCCGGGTCTCCTGCATCGCCTGCCTTTCAGGCAGATTCTTTACTGCTGAGACAGTGGAGAAGTTTGTACATACATAAAAGTATAATACATTTCTCTTAACATAAAGAATGTAGCACATAATTTTAAAATAACAAAATATGCAAACACTCTTCACTCTGAATCCCATATAGCGAATTGCTTCTTCTAGAATGCTTCCATTGATGTTTAATTTACTGGTCTCTCGTCTCCACAGCCAACCTCATGTTTCAGTTTAACCATGTTTTGACAAATGGAGTTTCATCTCAGAGCAGACAATCAATAAACACTCAGTAAACCAAATAAAGCCCTGATTTACAGTGCTTGCCATTTCTCTTAATGTAAATACTCCCACCAGAGGTGGTTTCAAGCTACAAATTGATGCCGACAAACACACAGTTGGCGAATTTGCGCCATAACATACAAGAGACAGAAGCAACCCGAGGGACATGGATAATAGAGTGAAATAATTAGGGAATGACGACTTTTGAATATTTATTCTGCATTTAATTGTTCATGTATACATTGTGATTTTTAATGGTGGCTTTAACAATCAGCTTGCAAACGTCCTGAAAATTTAACAATTTGTTCTCATAGGCCACAGCCGGACTTACAACGTGAATATGTATGTCTTAATGTAGGTTGAAGTTTAACCGAAACAAGAAAAATTCTCTAGAAATCTACCATTTTTCAGGTCTGGGTTTAACCCTGTCTTTGAAAATCTTCAGGGATGAAGCTGCAAAGTCTCAACTGGAACAAACCCATTTCCTTTCTAGAGGAATACAAATCCTGAAATTCACGGGAGGTAAATTTTTTGCTAGTTCCTCTGGTGATGTCTGGAGTTTTTGTCACCTAGAAGAACACTTTCCCTTTCTCTTGGGATGGGGGATCAACATTTGGATTTTCACCAGGAGGGACCACCAGAGGTACCTCTCTGTTCCTATCAGGCAGCTTGCTCTAGAAAGTGACAGTAATTGAGCAACTGACAGTCTGCAGGAGACAGAGAGAGTTTCAGATACTATTTACAAGCTGCCTTCACAATTAACATCTTTCCGGCTGTGTGTTTTTCATCCCCAATTATGAAAAGCCAAATTAGTGACTGTATAATCAGTAGTGTTGTTGTTCTAAGTCATGTCCGACTCTTTGCAACCCCATGAACTGCAGCATGCCAGGCTTCCCTGTCCTTCACCATCTCTCAGAGTTTGCTCAAACTCATGTCCATTGAGTTGGTGATGCCATCCAACCATCTCATCCTCTGTTGTCCCCTTCTCCTCATGCCCTCAATCTTTCCCAGCATCAGGGTCTTTTCCAATAAGTTGGCTCTTCACATCAGGTGGCTAAAGTACTGGGGCTTCAGCTTCAGCATTCATCTTTCCAGTGAATATTGATTCAATCCTGATATCCAGGGTTGATTTCCTTTAGAATTGACTGGTTTGATCTTGCTGTCCAAGGGACTCTCAAGAGTCTTCTCTAGCACCACAGTTTGAAAGCATAAATTTTTTTGACATTCAGCCTTCTCTCACATTCATCTACGACTACTGGAAATGTAAACATCTGCTTTTTTACGAAAGTATGTATTCATTTTAGGCCCATGTTGGGTCTTTGCTATGGTGCTTGGGAATCTTTCATTGAAACGTGAAGACTCCTCTCTAGCTGTAGCACGGGACTTAGTTACCTCGGGGCATGTGGGATCTTAGTTGTTTCTCAAATTACAGATCCACATCTATTGGTGAGTGGATCATGACTAGCATGTTTTAAAAATTCAATTTATAATTGAATAGAAACTATCGGAGTGCCTCACACAGTAGAGGCAAACTCTGTCATGAACTGTCATGAAGCTCTGTTTACAGCTATGTCTATATGCTTATTAACAAACATAGTCACTTACGGTACATGTGTGTGTACTGGATCACAACAAGTGATTTGTTGATAAATGTTTAACAACTCTCTCTCTAAGGGAAAATGTGTATAAGTATTGTGTTTGCTGTTGAGCTAAATCGCTTCAGTCATGTCCAGTTCTTTGTGACTCCCCATGGACTGCAGCCCACCAGGATCCTCTGTCCATGGGGATTCTCCAGGCAGAAATACTGGAGTGGGTTGCAGTGCCCTCTTTAAGGAGATCTTCCCCACCCAGGGATCAAACCCGGGTCTCCTGCATCGCCTGCCTTTCAGGCAGATTCTTTACTGCTGAGACAGTGGAGAAGTTTGTACATACATAAAAGTGTAATACATTTCTCTTAACATAAAGAATGTAGCACATAATTTTAAAATAACAAAATATGCAAACACTCTTCACTCTGAATCCCATATAGCGAATTGCTTCTTCTAGAATGCTTCCATTGATGTTTAATTTACTGGTCTCTCGTCTCCACAGCCAACCTCATGTTTCAGTTTAACCATGTTTTGACAAATGGAGTTTCATCTCAGAGCAGACAATCAATAAACACTCAGTAAACCAAATAAAGCCCTGATTTACAGTGCTTGCCATTTCTCTTAATGTAAATACTCCCACCAGAGGTGGTTTCAAGCTACAAATTGATGCCGACAAACACACAGTTGGCGAATTTGCGCCATAACATACAAGAGACAGAAGCAACCCGAGGGACATGGATAATAGAGTGAAATAATTAGGGAATGACGACTTTTGAATATTTATTCTGCATTTAATTGTTCATGTATACATTGTGATTTTTAATGGTGGCTTTAACAATCAGCTTGCAAACGTCCTGAAAATTTAACAATTTGTTCTCATAGGCCCACAGCTGGACTTACAACGTGAATATGTATGTCTTAATGTAGGTTGAAGTTTAACCGAAACAAGAAAAATTCTCTAGAAATCTACCATTTTTCAGGTCTGGGTTTAACCCTGTCTTTGAAAATCTTCAGGGATGAAGCTGCAAAGTCTCAACTGGAACAAACCCATTTCCTTTCTAGAGGAATACAAATCCTGAAATTCACGGGAGGTAAATTTTTTGCTAGTTCCTCTGGTGATGTCTGGAGTTTTTGTCACCTAGAAGAACACTTTCCCTTTCTCTTGGGATGGGGGATCAACATTTGGATTTTCACCAGGAGGGACCACCAGAGGTACCTCTCTGTTCCTATCAGGCAGCTTGCTCTAGAAAGTGACAGTAATTGAGCAACTGACAGTCTGCAGGAGACAGAGAGAGTTTCAGATACTATTTACAAGCTGCCTTCACAATTAACATCTTTCCGGCTGTGTGTTTTTCATCCCCAATTATGAAAAGCCAAATTAGTGACTGTATAATCAGTAGTGTTGTTGTTCTAAGTCATGTCCGACTCTTTGCAACCCCATGAACTGCAGCATGCCAGGCTTCCCTGTCCTTCACCATCTCTCAGAGTTTGCTCAAACTCATGTCCATTGAGTTGGTGATGCCATCCAACCATCTCATCCTCTGTTGTCCCCTTCTCCTCATGCCCTCAATCTTTCCCAGCATCAGGGTCTTTTCCAATAAGTTGGCTCTTCACATCAGGTGGCTAAAGTACTGGGGCTTCAGCTTCAGCATTCATCTTTCCAGTGAATATTGATTCAATCCTGATATCCAGGGTTGATTTCCTTTAGAATTGACTGGTTTGATCTTGCTGTCCAAGGGACTCTCAAGAGTCTTCTCTAGCACCACAGTTTGAAAGCATAAATTTTTTTGACATTCAGCCTTCTCTCACATTCATCTACGACTACTGGAAATGTAAACATCTGCTTTTTTACGAAAGTATGTATTCATTTTAGGCCCATGTTGGGTCTTTGCTATGGTGCTTGGGAATCTTTCATTGAAACGTGAAGACTCCTCTCTAGCTGTAGCACGGGACTTAGTTACCTCGGGGCATGTGGGATCTTAGTTCCCAGACCAGAGATTGAACCCATGTCCCCTGCGTTGCAAGGTGGATTCTTAACCATTGGACCACCAGGGAAGTCCCACATTTGCTTTCTTAAATCTAGTTTTTTAAAGACCCAGAGATATCTTGATATATAAAAACTATTATCAGATCAATGCACTTTGGAAGATCATCTTGAGATAATTTTAAGGAATTAATACTTTTATTATTTTATTGACTCTCTGCATGAGAGATTTTAAATATCAGTCTATTATAGGCATAAATCAGACAAGTGTTCCTCAAAGTGCAGTAGCTACCCTTGGTTTAGGGACAGAGGATTATTTTAGGCAGATAGAAAAAAGTGTCAGTCGCTCAGTTGTGTCCAACTCTTTGTGACCCCCTGGACTATAGCACGCTAGGTTCCTCTGTTCATGGAATTTCCCAGGCAAGAATATTGGAGTGGGTTGCCATTCCCTTCTCTAAGGGATCTTCCCAACTCAGGGATCGAACCCTGATCTCCTGCATTGCAGGCAGATTCTTTACCATTTGCGCCAACAGGTAAGCCCATAGAGATAATGAATATTTCAATAGAAATATTATTTTTGTCATAGAAGAAATATAACTGGAACACAGAATCTATTATTCCTGGATATTTCTGCTTGGGAGGTGGTCCTGTCAGCAGGTTGACTGCAGACTTCTGGCCTCTAGAATTGTCAGAGAATAAATTTCTGTTTGTTTAAGCAAACAAAAATTCTGTTTGTAATTTGTTATGGCAGCCCTAGGAAACTAATACAATAGCAAAGAAATGCTTTGAGTTTGGGAAACTGTGAATCACATACCCAGCCATGACAGGGGATGAGAGGGTTTTGCTGTTGTTTAGTAGCTAAGTCGTGTCTGACTCTTTTGCGACCCCATGGACTGTAGCCCTCTAGACTCCTCTGCCCACGAAACAGTTTAACTCTGTGCTAAATGGGTGACTGACTCATTAACACGTTCACTGGATTGCCATTAACTCCCAGGGTCCAGCATTTTTACTCAATACAAATATGCAGTTGTTTTAAAAGGGAAAATATAGTATTTTAAAATGTAAATATAATAATTTCAAGCAGTTATTTCATTTTCTCACATCCCTGCATCTGGACCACCATAAGGAACCTCGAGTTCATAACTAATTCTTAGGAGAGGTAGATCTGTTCTCTTCCCATTTTACAGGTGAGAAAACTAAGGCTCAGTGGAAGAAGAGCCGCCAAGAGAGAGACTAAATGATGCTGGGACCACTGCTCCAGTTCCTACAGTGCTACTTTCCTTCTCCCCTTCCTGCAGCAAATATTCCCAAAAGCATTTATTCCTCTGACCAGAGCAAGGAACAGAGGTTGAAATTCTGACTGTGCAGGCCAGATCTGGAGAACAAGGAAAGGATGGATCTGGGCAGCCAAAAATAAATAGATAGATAGATAGATGGATAGATAGATAGATAAACAAATAGTTGCTATTTAATAAAAAGAGATAGTGAAGGACAGGGAAACCTGGCTTGTTGCAGCCCGCGCGGTCGGACTGCGCAATTGAACCACAAAAAAGAGGGATGAGCAATTCAGACACAGGCGCGCTGCAGAGGCTGCAGGCGGCCAGGAGGGGGAGCGCGCGGGCTCCGAAGCCCGACGCCCCTCAAGGGCGGGACCTGCGAGCGGCGCGCATGCGCCCAAAGGGAGGCGGAGGCGCCGGCCCGGATGAAGGGCAAGACGGTGGCCGAGAGGGTACGCGGAGGCGGACGGTGGCCGACGAGGTCGGGCATGGAGCATCTGGAGCGCTGCGCGTGGGTCCTCCGGGGAACGCTGGTGCGATCGGCAGTGCGGAGATATCTGCCCTGGGCTCTGGCGGCCTCTATGCTGGCGGGCTCTCTCCTCAAGGAGCTCTCCCCGCTGCCCGAGAGCTATCTCAGCAACAAGCGCAACGTCCTCAACGTGTGAGTGCGCCCCGGGTCCTCTCCTGCCCCCGTCGTAGCCATCACTCTCGGCTTGCCCAGAAAGCCGGGGCTTAGCTGCTCTGATGGACGGGTCATTGGAAGGGGAGGTCCTTCTCCGCATCGTGGCAGCTGTGTCTACACGCGTGTCTCGATGAGGGGACCCTGGGATAGCTAGTGTCACTAGCAAGTCGCGTTTGCACATCCAGAGCAGACAGTCTGAGCTTGACTGGGCAGGGATGACGGGCAGTCTGTGTGTATCTCTGTGTGTGTAGAGGTGGGAGATGGGAAGGGGGCATGAACCAGCCTCTGTGGCTGCTCCCCGTGCCTCCCCTCGGGATAAGGAGTTGGCCCCTGCTCTAGGGGAGATGCCATCTCCCTCCTGCCTGTCCGTGTCGGACTGTGAGCCTCCGCCCTAAATCCTGTATTCCCCACAGCTGGTGACGGAATCCCATCACACTTGGGTGGGGCAAGTAAACCTGCCTTCTTTTCCCAACACCCCCCAACCACCTTTGAAAGCCTGTACTAGCCTGTGAGAACCCCCCGCTCCAAAATAATCACCCCAGAGTGGAACCTTCCAATCTATGACCTTTCCCCTGGATCTGCTTGGATCTTAGCTACTCAAAGTTCGTGGCAGTGGCCCAGGAATGCAATTCCTATACCTGCCCTGGGCTCTGGCGGCCTCTATGCTGGCGGGCTCCCTCCTCAAGGAGCTCTCCCCGCTGCCCGAGAGCTATCTCAGCAACAAGCGCAACGTCCTCAACGTGTGAGTGCGCCCCGGGTCCTCTCCTGCCCCCGTCGTAGCCATCACTCTCGGCTTGCCCAGAAAGCCGGGGCTTAGCTGCTCTGATGGACGGGTCATTGGAAGGGGAGGTCCTTCTCCGCATCGTGGCAGCTGTGTCTACACGCGTGTCTCGATGAGGGGACCCTGGGATAGCTAGTGTCACTAGCAAGTCGCGTTTGCACATCCAGAGCAGACAGTCGGAGCTTGACTGGGCAGGGATGACGGGCAGTCTGTGTGTATCTCTGTGTGTGTAGAGGTGGGAGATGGGAAGGGGGCATGAACCAGCCTCTGTGGCTGCTCCCCGTGCCTCCCCTCGGGATAAGGAGTTGGCCCCTGCTCTAGGGGAGATGCCATCTCCCTCCTGCCTGTCCGTGTCAGACTGTGAGCCTCCGCCCTAAATCCTGTATTCCCCACAGCTGGTGACGGAATCCCATCACACTTGGGTGGGGCAAGTAAACCTGCCTTCTTTCCCCAACACCCCCCAACCACCTTTGAAAGCCTGTACTAGCCTGTGAGAACCCCCCGCTCCAAAATAATCACCCCAGAGTGGAACCTTCCAATCTATGACCTTTCCCCTGGATCTGCTTGGATCTTAGCTACTCAAAGTTCGTGGCAGTGGCCCAGGAATGCAATTCCAGCTGAGCTCTTTGAGATTTCTCCTTAAGTCCACCCACCTGCTCCTTTATTTTTTTTTTTTTTTAATTTATTCATTTTCTGGCTATGCCCTGAGACATGTGGGATGCTTGTTCCCCCACCAGGTATTGAACCCACACCCTCACATTGGAAGTGTGGAGTCTTAACCATTGGATGGCCAAGAAAGTCCTTTTATTCTTTTTTTTTAACCTCTTGGATTTTAAGTTTATTGACACCAACACTGATTTGCAATAGTGAAGGGAAACTCTGAAAGATAAAACTTCCCCCTTGAGGTGAGCTTCTTGTTTGGAATTACAGTGTCTGCGGTATCTTGCAAGAGTCAGTCCAACTTTGCTCATCTACTTGAAACCCTAGTTTCTTTCTCTTCTTTTTTTCAGCAGCTTCATCAGATACCTGACAGGTCTTGACTCTAGCCAGATCCTTGCATGTCCCAGGGAAGACTTTCATGACAGGTGCTTGGGTATTGTCTGAGAAGCTTTGGGACCCAAGAAAGAGTCTGACTGCCTCTGGCCCACCTTCCTCCCTTGCCTGCTCATGGCGGCTGGGCTGAGACTAGATGATGAGTGTGGTCCTGGCCCCGGGTGCCTCTTGTGTGTCTGTTGACCACGCCTGGTCTCCAGGTCATCCACCTTTGATGAACTCAGGGCTGGCAGACACGGCAGCTGCGTGCTTAATCCGCCCTGTGTGTGCTGAGTGCCCAGCAGCCTGGCAGACAAGTTCCTGTCATTTGAGAGTTTCCATGAATTCTGGTGTTTTGTTCCACACCTCTGTGCTGGTTATTGGGTTGGCTAAAATGTTACGGGAAAACTCTAATGAACTTCCTGGTCAACTTGATAATTAATCAAAGGGAGCTAGTGAATTATTGGCTCTGAAAGGAATTTTAAAGGTCATTTTGTCCCCTCAGTTCTATTTAACAGTTGAGAAACGGCGGTCCAGAGAAGTGTGGTGATAAGTCAGAGTCAGGATTGGAACCTGAGTCTTCTAGCCTGAAGCTAAGCTTCTGTCTGATCATTTCTGCCATGCAGGAAAAAGTTTTGCTGTAGAAAAAGCATGGGTTTGGGGGCTGGCCAAACCTTGGTTTCACCTGGGCTTGCTGCTGGTCGTGAGTGTGATCCTGGGCAAGTTACCAAGCTCTTCTTTATCTATAATATGGGGCTAATGACACCTTCCTCACAGGGTAACTGAGTGTTCTTTGGGAAAGTGGATGTACGTAAAAGGTCTATAATTACTTTCCTGAGCAAATAACATAGTGCTTAAGATAGTAGGCCCTGGATTTGAACCCCAGCTCCACCACTGATGACCTCTTCTTTGGGCACGATGCTTCTCTGTGCCTCTGTGTGTGTATCTCTGTACAGATAAGGTTTTCTTATTATAAAGTGGGCATAATAGCAGTACCTCCCTCATAGAGTTGTGTGAGGATTAGGTGCTAATGGCTTCCCTGGTGGCTTAATGGTAAAGAATCTGCCTGCAATGTGGGAAACCCAGGTTTGATCGGGAAGGTCCCCTGGGAAGGGAATGGCTACTCACTCCGGTATTCTTGGCCTGGAGAATTCCATGGACAGAGGAGCCTGGTGGGCTACAGTCCACAGGATCGCCAAGAGTCGGACACGACTAAGCAACTAACGTTTTCACTTTCTTTGAGGTATTCATAGTTCACGCTCTTATGTAGGTGAAGTTGTCGTCTGTAGCTTTTATCACCTTTTCCCTTTTCCCTGCTCACAAGCCCAGAGTCCTGAGGCGTGGCACAGGACTCTCCCGCCACATCCCCGCGCTTCACCTCCGCTTCCCTCCTCTACCAGGTATTTTGTCAAAGTGGCCTGGGCCTGGACCTTCTGCCTCCTCCTGCCTTTCATCGCCCTCACCAACTACCACCTGACGGGCAAGGCCGGCCTGGTCCTGCGGCGGCTGAGCACCCTGCTCGTGGGCACGGCCATCTGGTACGTCTGCACGGCCATCTTCTCCAACATCGAGCACTACACGGGCAGCTGCTACCAGTCGCCAGCCCTGGAGGGCGAGAGAAAGGAGCACCAGAGCAAGCAGCAGTGCCACGGGGAAGGGGGCTTCTGGCACGGCTTCGACATCTCAGGCCACTCCTTCCTGCTGACCTTCTGTGCCCTCATGATTGTGGAGGAGATGGCCGTGCTGCACGAGGTGAAGACAGACCGGAACCACCGTCTCCACGCAGCCATCACCGCCCTGGTGGTGGCCCTGGGCTTCCTGACTTTCATCTGGGTTTGGATGTTTCTTTGCACGGCCATCTACTTCCACAATTTGTCCCAGAAAGTGTTCGGCACCCTGTTCGGTCTGCTGGGCTGGTACGGGACGTACGGCTGTTGGTATCTGAAATCCTTTTCTCCAGGACTCCCTCCCCAGAGCTCCAGTTTGAATTTGAAGCAAGACACTTACAAGAAATAAAAGAGAAACAAGAGGGATGAGGGCAGGACCGGGCTTAAAAGGTTTTTCCGTTTCTTTTCTCCTTAATTGTTTGACTAAATGATCGATCCTGCTTTGGGAAGGAAGCTTCCCGGGCAGTTTTGGGGTCGGGGGGTGCGGTGGTGGAGTCTGGGGAGCCGGGCCGGGCCTGGCGACATCACACTGTGTCACAAGCACCACCATCCCCAGTCAGGCACTTTGCGTCCCTGGCAAGACTTGACCTTAATCCGTTACGTCCCTTTTGTCCCTGGATGGCGAGCTCAGGCTCAGCGAGAGGGCAGAATCAGGAAGGCCTCTCTGGTGTGGCTGAATGGGGTGGGGGGCTCAGGACCCTCCCTTGCTGCCGTCACTCGCTCCCTGATTCTTAGCTGTCTTCTGTGTCAAGAGCTGCTAATGCTGTTAATTAACAACCATGCCCTCTGGTCAGTTTTGCGTAAGCGTTTATTTCCAGCAAGGTTCTTTATGTATCACTACCAACCGCCTAAAAGACACACTCTGGTTGTAGTATTTGTTCTATCTGTGGAATGTCAAATACGTCAACTGATTTGTGATTAACTACCAAAACAGTCACACTGGAGTGCCTCTGCGACAAAGTATTGGATACTTTTTATGTAACGAACACTGATAATTTGTCCATGTTGTCTAGTATATATTGGTTTTTGGAGCAATAAGGTTATCTTCCCTCCCCTTCTGTTTTGAGTGAGTGCTTTATAGTTTTTAATAACGACCATGGAATTTGTTCTTTGTTGACAGAACTTCCAAAAATAACTTAGGACTCCAGTGTTGCACTTTGGCACACGTGTCGAGGCCTTGAGGGTTTTTTAGAACACTAGAACAGTCTCGGCTTTATGGCATTAAATTCAAGCTCACGGGGCTGCTTTCTCGGTTAAGAATCAAACTGGGAAGCAGACATTTGAATAACCTGTTGAATTTTTAAGCTGAGTCAGAGTAATTTTGCAAAATGCCTGTTTGCACTGAAACTCTCCTAACCATGCATCAGTCGTATTAGACTGAACAATGTTTCAGAGTCGTGTGATAAGTCTTCTGTCCATTGCTATGGCCAGGACGTTTTTACCCATTTAGACAAGATTATGATAAGTCAGAAGTGGAGGAAGGTGTCTTCCCTTGCTTCTGAGGGGAAGAAGCCAACTTGTTTGCAAGAACGTCCCTGTTAAATGTGGCTTGACTCTGGCTCCTCCCTCTTCTTGACCACCACCAAAACCACAGCAAACCAGGGTCTGTTCATCTGCCCTTGAACTTGACTTTTTCTTTCCTGTTTGCAGCATTCTCAATTTCCAGCCTTGTCCTGTGCGGCCTTCATCTTGAGAATGATGGAAAGGGTTAGATATTCTGTTCTGTCTGCCCTACAAAGACGCAGTTAGTGCTGTGATAAGATGCCCTTTCCCTCTCTCACTGTGTCTCCATAAACCTTTCATCCCCAGCCCCTTGAATTTTGGATAATCATCCTGGAAGCTTCTTCTATACTCTTTGCCCCAAGCCTGATAATAGCATTAACTGATAAGCACTTGACTGGTTTAACTCAAGCTTAGGTTGCTAGGAGCTTGATGTCTGGAAAATCTTCAGTGTAAAACATATTGCTTACAAAGATGTATTTAAAATATGTATTGAAAATACGTATCTCATCTGGCCACAGGTTATCCTGTATCCATCAAAATGTAAGGTGTGATACATTGCACCCTACCTGGCAGTGAGATTCTGGAGGTGTCACCACGGTGGCGTGGGAGCACTGGCAAGATGCAGTGGGCCCCCCGGGAGAATGGTTTTGCTCTCTGGAGCTTCATCTGTAAACCAGGGGTGGCCAAGGGGGTGCGATAGGTGGCAGGGGCTTGTTGAAGGGATCGAACTCTCTCCTAAGTGTCACGTTCAGCACCGAAAGGCAACAGACACGAGGTGACGCCAGATATTTGTTTGTCCCAGGTAAACATCTCCGGACATTTCTCTCCTGCAGGTCTAATTCAAGCTGAGCCCTATACTGACTGTGGAATGCATCCCTTACCGAATCTTGTCGAGTCATCCGTCTCCCTCCACTTCCTGCTCAGTCTTACTGCTTTGCCTGTCACTGGGCACATGCTCTCCATCCGGATGTGAGACAGCATGGCAAGGCTGAAAGCGTTTGGGTTTAGGCAGGTGTGAGAGGTGGGTCCAAATCTCAGCACCACCACCGCCAAGAGTGGTCTGACCGTGGGCACACCTCAATTTCTCTATCTGTAAAATGGAGGTGGTCCTGTCGGGATGAAGGGAAGACGATGCAGGTCAATGCCCAGCACATGGGTGTAGCAGATGACCACTCCCCTGCTTCCTTTTTCTTGATTACACCTTTAGGACTTTTTGGCTCCTCTAGAGAAGGCAGGGAAGCCAGCATCTTCTTTGGAGTGCCATTCAGGGTCTGGGTGTCCTGCAGAATAGCCTCGTCTTTTGAAAAGTGTCTGTTCCCCCGGTGCTGAACAGGAGGCTTCTGAGGGCGTCTGCAATCACAGAACACCACCGTGCTTGGTTTGCCTCTGTGTTGAGGTTCATTCACTGGTGCCTCGTTTTCCACGTGCATCTGCCATAGTCTGAGTACCAGATTGTATTTAGCGAATGGCTCTTGCCACTGTGTTTGTACACACACAGATCGTGTGTGTAAACAGGCAAATGAAGTAAACTGGAGATAATGAAAACCTCACATTGCTGCATTTCGTGTTTTCTTTTCCACAACCCTTAATTCCAGAACCAGGAGAGCTCAGCCCGCTTTACGAAAGGAGGGGAATTCTTAGTGGAGCCCCTCGTCACAGGTAGGGGAATTTCAAGGGTGCCTCCACTCTTCATTATTTCCTCCTCAACCCTGGAAACTGAGGATGGGTTGTCACGTATTTCTTAGCTTGCTTTACTCCTTGCCCCTGTGCCACATCCGTGTCTTGGAGCCCCGAGGTCTGTATCTGCCAGATTTGCAAACACTTTTCTTGGCAGTAGGTGGACGGCTAAGCCTCGTAGAAGTAACACAAAGGGCAGTTACAAAGTTGACTCAAACGAGGTCATCTGTGAAAACGCCTTCTCACTCTGGAGGCCTGTGTGCCTGTGAGGACTTTCTGTACTTTTTAGCACTACTCCTTTGTCAGCCTGACCTACTCAGTCCTTCCACACAGGGTCTATAGAAAGTTCAAGGGCTGCAGGATTTGACGCTCCTCCTACGGCAGAACGTCCCAGTTCAGATGCCCTGAGCAGCAGCAAACCCTTCTTGAGTTTATCCTGTGAGCCAGGAGCTGGGACAGGATAATAAAGTCCTTCCCTTCTGAAGCTTGTGGTCCAAAGTCTGTCCCTTCAGAGCTTGAGGTGTGTGCTGGGGTTGCAAAGGTGAATTTGCTACATCTTTGCATCTGAGGAATTTTCAGTCATAGAGAAGATGCCTGATGAGCTGACAGCCACTATCAAGTGTTCTGAGCGCTGGCCAAGGTCAGGGCCTGGGAAGACAGAGCAGGGCACCGCCAGCTGCCCTGCGGAATCATGAGATATTTCCCTGGAACCTAGTTCTTTTGGGTCTGGAAGGATGGGGAAAAGTTCAAACGGCTGGGCAGAGAAGAGAATCCAGGAACGTGAAAAGAGCACACACAAAGGCATGGGCGTGCGGTGCCACGATTTTCATTCAGATGTCTCTTCTCAAGAGACCTGACTTTCCCCTAATGGTCAAGAGCAACGGAAGGAAACATGGCAAACTAGAAGAATGGCAGTGGGGATCTGGATGCGCCCTGCTGAGCCATCAGCACTCAGCCAGAAGTGCGAATGCCTGCTTTGAGCTGGCTTCCCCCACTGCTTTATCTGCTCTTCTGTGTCACCCTGACCGAGTCACTCAACATCTCTGGGCCTCAATTTCCATATCTGATAAGTGGTGGGCACAGATTGGTTAACCTCACCAACTCTTTGACTCTATTTCTCTGTTCTGCTTGATGAAAAGTTCTCTCAAGCGGGTTAGGACTTTTATTTAAGGAAACAACATGAAAAGAGACTCCCACTCAGCTGAGGTGGCAGCTGGCTTCCCAGTGAGTGATGGGGAAGCCGACCTCTGGGTGCACTTGATCACACCCTGGCTTTTCTCTGCATCAACAATCAATGCAGTTCAGTTCAGAACCATGCAGTTCAGACCTGATTGCTTGGCTTCGTAGCAACTTCCTTGGCATGGAGAGCTGGACCTGGCTCCCAGAGGGATGAACTTCAGAAGGTTTTTTTTTTAAAGTCTCCAAAATCAAACCAATTTCAGTATCTATCAAGAAGGCAAGTTCTGTTAAGGGAAACCCTGTGCAGTATGCAGTCTCTGGGGAGTTTTAAAGTTGAACACACACAGCACAGCAAACAGGTCTTTCCATACCCTGGGGAGAGGGGATAGTACACTGGGCCCATGTGATTACCTGGTAACCTTGTTGTATCACAGACCTGGGAGTTCCCTGGTGGTCTAGTGGTTAGAACTCAGGGCTTTCCCTGCCATGGCCTGGGTTCAATCCCTGGTTGGGGAACTGAGATCCCACAAGTTGTGCAGCGTGGCTGGAAGCAAAAACAAACCAAAAATTTGTGCAGACCCAGCAATCTCTGTCTAGGGATTTAGGCTATGGGAGTGCTCACCAAGGTGGGCAAAGATAAACAGAAAAGATTTTATTACAGCTATTTGTGATAGTGAAAAGTTGTCAAGATTTATCTGATGCCAATCAGATAAATAAATTATGGTAACTGTATCAGGGGGCTTCTCTAGTGGATCAGATGGTAAAGAATCTGCCTGCAATGCAGGAGACCCAGGTTCAGTTCTTGGCTCAGGAAGATCCCCTGGAGAAGCGAATGGCAACCTGCTCCAATATTCTTGCCTGGAGAATTCCATGGACAGAGGAGGCTGGCAGGCTACAGTCCATGGAGTCACACAGAGTTGGACATGACTGAGCAAATAATGTATATACCTACCAGGAACATAATACAGTCACTACAAAGAATAAATAGTGTTATATTTAGGAAATCTAGAAGCAAAAAGACTGTGCTGTGCTAGAACTTGCAGCTGTGTGTCCTCGGTCAGGTCAGAATCTTGGAGCCTCTTTGTGAAAGGTAAGATGGGGATAATGCCACACCTTACTCAACATTGATTGCCCCACTAGTTGAGGGGGCACTGTGCTGGGCACAGTGTTAATTCAGAAACACTGTTCTGCCCTCTGGGGGTTTATAGTCTAGCTAGGCACAGGCAAATCCAAAAGGGTGCAAAGTATCAAAGGCAGAATGTTCCCCCACCCTACCGCAACACTGTCCCAGCTCAGGCAGAGATGATGTTCCTAACATATGCAGAAAAGCAGAGAAGGGGACTTGCTGATGGTCTAGAGGCTGAGACTCTGCACTCCCAATGCAGGGATCCCTGGGTTCATTCCTTTGTCACGGAACTAGATATCACATGCTGCAGCTAAGAGTTCACAGACATCAACCTATGGGCGCCCACAGGCTGCAACTAAGGCCCAGTGCAGTCAATTAAATAAGTAAAATCCCGGGGGGGGGGGGGGGGAAGGAGGAGATTATTCTGCCTTTGCCATACATACTGGCTGTGTGACCTTGAACAAGTTCCTCAGTTTCTGCATCTGTAAAATGGAAATAATGTAAGTACCTAACTTGTAGAGTTGTTGTGAGAATTAAATAAATCGATACTTACAAGGGGCTTCCTTAGAACAGGGAGGCACTATATAAATATTTTTCAAGTGCACAGTAAATTCCTAATGTGCCATCAATACTACAACTACTTTAAAATCAGTAAAAAGAAACCTCAGAGATGTCAACGTTTCCATTTTAATTGACTCAGAGGTAGTTAAAATACACAGTCAAATGTGGAAGGCCATGTCCTAGGATCTCTAGAACAAGCAGAGTCTCTGGGATTGCAGTCTGATTTCAGGGTTAACTAGGAGGTGGGGGAGAGTGAGAGGTGTTTTCAGGGAGAGCTGATGTCACACAGAGTTGGACATGACTGAGCAAATAATGTATATACCTACCAGGAACATAATACAGTCACTACAAAGAATAAATAGTGTTATATTTAGGAAATCTAGAAGCAAAAAGACTGTGCTGTGCTAGAACTTGCAGCTGTGTGTCCTCGGTCAGGTCAGAATCTTGGAGCCTCTTTGTGAAAGGTAAGATGGGGATAATGCCACACCTTACTCAACATTGATTGCCCCACTAGTTGAGGGGGCACTGTGCTGGGCACAGTGTTAATTCAGAAACACTGTTCTGCCCTCTGGGGGTTTATAGTCTAGCTAGGCACAGGCAAATCCAAAAGGGTGCAAAGTATCAAAGGCAGAATGTTCCCCCACCCTACCGCAACACTGTCCCAGCTCAGGCAGAGATGATGTTCCTAACATATGCAGAAAAGCAGAGAAGGGGACTTGCTGATGGTCTAGAGGCTGAGACTCTGCACTCCCAATGCAGGGATCCCTGGGTTCATTCCTTTGTCACGGAACTAGATATCACATGCTGCAGCTAAGAGTTCACAGACATCAACCTATGGGCGCCCACAGGCTGCAACTAAGGCCCAGTGCAGTCAATTAAATAAGTAAAATCCCGGGGGGGGGGGGGGGGAAGGAGGAGATTATTCTGCCTTTGCCATACATACTGGCTGTGTGACCTTGAACAAGTTCCTCAGTTTCTGCATCTGTAAAATGGAAATAATGTAAGTACCTAACTTGTAGAGTTGTTGTGAGAATTAAATAAATCGATACTTACAAGGGGCTTCCTTAGAACAGGGAGGCACTATATAAATATTTTTCAAGTGCACAGTAAATTCCTAATGTGCCATCAATACTACAACTACTTTAAAATCAGTAAAAAGAAACCTCAGAGATGTCAACGTTTCCATTTTAATTGACTCAGAGGTAGTTAAAATACACAGTCAAATGTGGAAGGCCATGTCCTAGGATCTCTAGAACAAGCAGAGTCTCTGGGATTGCAGTCTGATTTCAGGGTTAACTAGGAGGTGGGGGAGAGTGAGAGGTGTTTTCAGGGAGAGCTGAAGGGAAAGGACATCCATGCATCGCTGGGGTCCTGTGGGCCAACATAAAGTAAGTGGATGCTGTCCTCATGGAGCTAAGCTAAGGGCTGCCTGGCCCTGGTTTCCAGGCTGCTTATTTGAGGGATTGAGCTGGGAGCCTTATCACTTCCCTGTCTTCTCTGCCAGGGCATTGCTCCTGTGGGGTGTGTGTCTGAGTGCCCAGGAGGTGCGTAGGTGGGGTAGCCTGAGAGCTACTCTGATTAGCATCTTAATTTCTAAAGAAAGGTATCAGGCCCCACCTGAGCACGCAGCTGACACCCTTTCCCAGCTCCACTCTTCTCAGGCCTTAAAAAAAAAATTTTTTTTTTAATTGGAGGATAATTGCCTTACAATGTTCTGTAGATTTCTGCCATACAACAAAGTGAATCAGCCATGAAGATTCCCTGGAAAGGGAAAGGGCTATCCACTCCAGTATTCTTGCCTGGAAAATTCCATGAACAGAGGAGTTTGGTGGTCTACAGTCCAAGGGGCTCCAAAGGGTTAGAAAGGACTCACTGCACATGTACCCATTGATACATATGTCCCCTCCCTCTTGATATGGAGGGAACCTCCTTCCCAAACCCCATCCCACAGCTCTAAGTTGTTACAAAGTACCACCATGAGCTTCCTGTGTTATACAGCAACTTCCCACTAGCTATCTATTTTACATATTCTCATGTCTTCTTGCCTTCAGTTTTCATCTCCTAAGCATCTGCCAGGAATGGGGAGGGATGCAGGGCTGAATAGATGGGAGCATAAACTGACTCTTACCTGGAGTTATTAGAAGCCTTGAACTAGAACAAGCAGACTGTTCAAATCCTGCCTTTCAATACCTCAGCTGTGTGACCTTAGGCAAGTCACTTAACCTCTCTGGGCTTGTTACTATGAAACAGGGTTGATTCTCTCTACATAACTGATCTTTGACTGGTTTAAAGAGATCATAGGGAGATACGTCATAAGTTTTAAAATGTTGAGCTGAGAGATTTACTTTGGTGACTGTGTCTTTCAGAAGCCAGGACACTGTAACTTCTACGTGTCCCCAGTAACCTGAACTTGTCTTTAATGTAATTTTTAAAATGCAGCATTGGGACTTCCCCATAGTCCAGTGGCTAAGACTCTGCACTCACAATGCAGGGGGCCTGGGTTCAATCCCTGGTCAAGGAATGAGATCCAATATGCTACAACTAAGAGTCTGCATGCTGCAACTCAAGATTCCACGTTACGCAATGAAGATCAAAGATCCCTTGTGCCACAGCTAAGAGCAGGCAGCCAAATAAATAAATTTTAAAATGCAGCATTGACTAAGAATTAGTAACAACTAACATTTGTTGTGAACTTTTAAATCTGCTGCCTGCTATTTTTAGTGAATTATCTCAGCTATAGTTCCCAACTAGGCCACAGAGGAAACAGGAAGGGCTTTGGCTTCATCCCAGCTCTGCTACAGTCTTAGTCAGCTATTGCAGTAATAACCTCCAAACCTGATGATTTATGACAGCAAATGCTCACAGGTAGCTGCAGCTCTGCGGATATGGGCTGGCCTCAGTTGGTGAGCTCTGCTCCTGGCAAGCTGGACTTGGTCCCGGGCCACAAGCTGGGCTCAAGTCTGTTCAACTTTCATTCTAAAGTCCAAGTGAAAAACGCAGCAACTAGAATACCTGGGGCCAGATTACCCTGGTGGTTCAGTGGTTAAGAATCCACCTGCCAGTGCAGGGGAAACCAGTTTGATCCTTGGTCTGGGAAGATTCCACATGCTGTGGGGCAACTAAATCCACGGGCTACAACTACTGACACTTGTGCAGCCTGTGCTCCGCAGCAAGAGAAGCCACTGCAGGGAGAGGCCCACGCCCTGCAACTAGAAAGTAGCCCCCATTGCCATAACTAGAGAAAGCTGGGACACAAAGACCCAGTGCAGCCAAATATAAAAAATTAATTACTTTTCAAGAATATGTTTATAATACCAGGGGCCTGTTCTTGTGATTAACACTGAGGCACCCACATGGCACGTTTAAAGCCTCTGCTCCCATCACACCCTTCCACTAAGTCCACTGGTCACAGGGGCATTTCTCTCTGGCAGGGAATATACTCCACCCACAGTGGGAGGTGCTACAAAGTCACACACGTCAAGCGTTATGAATGTATAAACCTATTTGTTGTTTAGTTGCTAGGTGGTATCTGAATCTTTTGTGACCCTATGGATTGTAGCCTGCTAAGCTCCTTCTGTCCCTTCGATTTCCCAGGCAAAAATACTGGAGTGGGTTGCCATTTCCTTCTCCAGGGGATCTTCCCCACCCAGGGATTGAGCTCAGATCTCTTTTGTCTACCAGCATTGGCACGTGGCTTCTTTACCCTCGAGCCACCAGGGAAGCCCATAACCCCATTAGGCAATCCAACAATCCAATCTACCACTTGTACCAAGGGTGCTAACTCTCTGAGCTGGCTGTTTCCTATCAGTGAAGCATGAGAAACTATGCTGGGGACTTCCCTGGTGGTCCAGTGGCTGAGATTCCGTGCTCCCCATGCAGGGAGCCCAGGTTCAACTTCTGGTCCTAGAACTGGATCCCACATGCTGCAGCTAAAGAGCCTACATGCTGCAATGAAAACTGAAGACCCTGCATGCCACAACGAAGACCTGGTGCCGTCAAATAAACATATATATGTGTGTGTAAAACAGTGTTTTGCAGAGTTAGAGATAATTTCTGTGAATTTCCTAGTTCCTGGTTAGGACTCAAAGGATGGCAGCTATTGTTATCAGCTCCATTGAGAGATGAGAAAACTAAGGGTTTTAGGCAATGTTGGCCCAGGTTGCAAGGGAATAACTGAATAGGTCTTTGGAAATATGCTGTTATGACCTGGGCAGTAGATTCTGTGACTTTGGCAATGAGCAGCCAATGAGCTGAAGATGACACAACACGACCTTCAGCAGCGCTTACTGTCCTGCCCATTTTTCTGTGAATGCTAGAGAGATCTTCTCAACAGTGTAAACACTGGGCGCACCCATTACCACAGTCCTGGTGCTGGTGGTGGTGTCTGTCTTCATGACTAGACTGAACTCTGATAGCCCCACCTCCTCTTCATCTCTGTATCCCTCCAAGGGACCTCACAGAAGGTTCAGCAATGGATGGATTCTGAGTAATCGTTTGCATGTTGACTCTTGTCCACACCCTAGCTCTCACTTGGCTCTCTAGCTCACTCATAGTAGGATCCTGACCAAACCAGGCATGTGCCCATCCAAGGCTTCAGTTTCTGCATATGTAAAACAGGCAGGTGGGAGCTCACAGAGGCTTTGAGTCTACAGTTCTCTCCAGAAGTCTGTCTGTGCCTCTTCTCATTCAGTTTCTCCTTATAATCTGCTCTCTCCTTCCTGAGCAATAGGCTGGCCAACCAGGGACTACATTTCCCAGCCTCCTTTGCAGCTGGGTGAGACCCAGCAATTAAATTCTTAGCCTTGAACCAAGATCAGAAGTCACTTGGCCCTCTTGCACGATGGGGCCTTAAAATACTAGACAGGCGCTCTAATATCCTATCCTTTCATATCAGATAAAACCTGGTCTCTCAGCTCAAGCCTTGGGGTCCCCCAAAGCCATCAGTCATTTCCTCTTTCTTTATAGAAGTGAAATGGTCAAAACTGGCGACAGAGTCGGGAGGGTCAGGTTCACAGAGTCTGAATGTTGTGTCTCTACTCCTTTAGCCTTGACCTCTGGGAATGAGAGCTAGATGGGCAGCTCAGGTTTAGAAATGAAAAGTGGCGGCTCCTCCTGGATGCTTTATTGGGGGCTTTCAGTGGTTTCTAAGCATGAGCGGCAGTGACACCAGACCGTTTCCCAAATGCAAAAGGCACAGGGAAGTGAGATGCCCCGGGGGCTGGCAGCCTGGATACAGAGACCCCCACCCCCCTGCGAGACACGGTGGGGCTCGGAGGAAGCCCCGAGAGTGATGGGGAAGGCAGGCATCGACAGAGATGGCTTTGGCAGAGGCAGGAGAAGGGACCCAAGGACCATCCATCTCCAGACCCAACACTCTGGCCAGGGCTGAACTTCCGAGAGACGGTCAACATGGCTTTTACTGAAAGTCTACCTCACATGGCGAGAAAACTCAACTCCAGGTGGAAAGAGGAGGATGGGATGGACGCTGCCTTCAGGAACTTCCGGTAAGGCGCCAGACCAAGCGCTCTGCTCAAATCAAGAGGGGAATGGCAGGGTGTGCTTGTGGCATCGGTCCCAGACACAGCCTCTGGTTGACGTCAATGCCTTGGCTTCAGCCAGTGCTGACTCGGTTCAGGTCCAGGAGAAGAATGAAGCCCCTGAGCCGATCTTCAGGGGTTTCCCATGCGGGTTTCCGGATCTCCAGCCCCACCCGGAAGTACCGCTTAGAAGAGTCGAGTCTTGATGTTGGCTTTGTCCTGTGGAAGAGTTTCCCTGGGCAAGAGGGAAGGAGAGGCGAGGGTCAGGCCCTCTGAGACCCCAGCACCTCCCAGAATTTGGGCCCTGGTGAACGAAATGGCCTGGGACTCACCTCAGATCCCAACTAGTCCCCACAGTTCCATCTTGAGACCTTGAATCAAAACAAACAAAAAAAGGCATTCGTGTTTTTGTTTTCCCTTTCTCTCTTTCCCACTCATTCTTTCTCTCCTTTAGTAGAGCCGTGGCCTCAGCTCACGGCACTGGTAATGTCTACTCCTAAACTATGGAATGTTTTCACACTGACTAGATTTACTCCAAACAAGGGGTGGGAGGGGGCTGTCCAAGTGTTCGTGAGACGAGACGGTGCGTTACCGAGAGCTCGTGGGGAATCACACAGCACAGAGACACCGACAGTCAGACACCAAGCCCGGGGCCTGGCTTTAGATGATTTTTTCTTGAGGTACCAGTAGGCAAAGTAGCCCATCCCTCCCAGGGAGCCCATGAGAAAGGACGCCCCAAAGAAAGATGGCGGCTTCCGCTTGACCAGCCGGAACGCGTTGGGGATGACCGCCGACAGCAGAGTGGTGTGGATGTCGCCCAGAACCTTCCGGAAGGCAAAGCGTTTCTGGACCCTCTCGAAGAAGGACTGCAGGTTGGGCCGGCTGCCGTCTTCCCAGTATTTCTTGGACAGTCCCAGGAATTTGAGACGGTGCAGCGTGGCTCCCAGGAGGACATCCGCCAGGGTGAAGGCACAGCCGCAGAGCCACAGCTCGCATTTCTGCCCTGGAGTGGAAGAGAGACAAGATGGCGGCGGGGCGGGCTCAGCTTCTGTCCTCCCATAACCCCCTTCTCTCTCATCACTTACACCCGTGGCTTCTGTCTGCCGGCCACAGTGTTTCCCCAAGGTCACCCACTCCTGTGCTTCTTTCATGATTTTGGCCATGTGCATATACTTCCTGTATTACTCTTTTCTTTTAGATCAGCTGATTTGTTAAATGCAAATATATGTATTTAGGGGCTTTGGTGGCACAGGGGTAAAATAATCCACCTGCCGATGGAGGAGATGTAAGAGGCCCAGGTTTGATCCCTAAGTCAGGAAGATTATTTAAACTCTGGACTCACATATTACACTGCGTATTTTCCAGCTCTACTTGTCTGTTCACTGGGTGTTTCAAACTGGACAAATCCAAAGCTGAATTCCTGATCCTCACCCCAAATCCACCACACTCATCCACACATCAGTAACAGCACCTCCGTCCATTCAGTTATTCAGGCCCAAAGCCTCGTGCCATATTGAATTCTTCTCTTTGTTTCACACCTACATACACTTTGGCAGCAGTTCCCATCCACTTTACTTTAAAAAAACATCCAAAGTTGGATGTTACCTCCACTGTTAACCACCCTGGTCCTAACAATCATTGTCTTTTGCCTTAGACTCCTAGAGTCTATTCTCAGCACAGTAGTCAGAGAATCCTGTTAAATTAAGTCAGATCATGTCCTTCTCTCTGATCAAAGCCCTGTAATGACTCCCTGTCATGGTCAGAGTAAAAGTTGAAGCTCTGGGCTTCCCTGGTGTCTCAGTGGTAAAGAATTCACATGGTAATGCAGGGGACATTCGTTTGATCCCTAGTCTGGGATGATGCCATGTGCCGCAGGGCAACTAAGCCTGTGTGCCACAACTACTGAAGCCTGAGCACCTATTTATCTATGCTTTGCGACAAGAGAAGCCACCACAAGAAGCCTGTGCACCGAAATTAGAGAGTAGCCCCTACTTACTGAAGCTAGATAAAGCCTATTCGCAGCAATGAAGACCCAGTGCAGTCAATTAATTAATTAATAATTTAAAGCATTTAAAATATGTATCTGGTGGTATGTTCCATGGGTCACAAAGAGTCAGACACAACTGAGCATGTGTGCTGGTCATGAAGATGTGACAAAACACAATGTTTTCCCTCAAGAGGTTCATGGTTTCATGGCAAGAGGAGCTAAAATGTAATGAAGGCTCTGATCAAAAGTTTGTTCTTAACTATGGAACCTTCCAGATACTCATGAGACTTCCAAGGAGAGATGACGTGTCTGCAGTTAGAGGCACAGGTGCGTGGCATCATCAAGGGCATGAGTGGAGACAGAGCTGAGAATGGGACCAAGAATGGAGCTTTGGGGGCATCACGATTGAGATCTTGGGCAACAAGAAGCAACCAGCGAAGCAGCATGAGAAGGAGCAGCCTATGGGGTGGGAGATGACCCAGGAAAGGGAGGTGCCCTAGAAGCCAGGATAAGAAAGTGTGCCAGGGAGAGAGGGCTCAGCTGAGGTCAGACGCTGCCGGAAGGTCACAGAAGGGGAGGCTGAGACCGGGAGATGGCATTCGGCGGCTGCTGACCTTGACAAGAACAGCTAGAGTAGATGCTGACGATGAAAGCCCTGCTGGAGGGAGTCCAAGAGAGAAAGGGAGGAAGGGAAATGGAGACACTGAGCAAAAGTCACCCTTCCAAGAGTTCTGCTATAATGGGAAGGATACACCTATACTATGAGATGGGTCAAGAGTGTTTTCATTTAAGCTGGAAGAAAAAAGAAACAAAAACCGTTGATGGCAATGATTGAGCCAAGAGGGGAAGAGATGGTACAGGAGAAAGTGGAGAGAATTACTGCTGTGGCTGTCCTTGAGTGGATGAGCGTGGGTGGCATCCAGTACACAGGGAAGGGGCTGGGTTTAGCTAGTTCAAGAACAGTTCATCCTTGGTAACGAGAGGGAGTACAGCACTGTCTTTCAAGATATCTAAGTTTCTAATTCTAAGTTTCAAATGTAAGACATCCACCCGAGAGAGAACAAGCAATGCCAATTAAACTACTGAGAACCTTCCAATTTCAGGGATGCTGATGTGATTTAACAAAGATGCATCTTAGAATTGATAAAATACAGTGTACGCACAGGCACTAGGATTTGTGGGAGGGTAGCTATGGGGGTGAGTTGAGAGTGAGGATGTGGGAGAAGCAGCTGGTAGGTTCAGGAGAAAGGAGAGGCAGTAAATCGCCATCTGAAGAGGAGGCAGTGGGAGGCCTGGGGCAGCAGGAAGGCCATCTAAGGCTAGTGGCCATGAGTTCAAAATGAGACCTGCCGGGGACTTCCCTGGTGGTCCAGTGGCTAAGACTCTGCATTCCCAATGCAGGGGCCCCAGGTTGAATTCCTGATCGAGGAACTAGATCCCACGTGCCGCAACTAAGAGTTCGAATGCTGCAACTAAAGATACCACATGTGGCACCAAAGATTACATGTGCTATAACTGACTCGGCACAGCCAAATAAATCATAAAAAAGAAAGAAAGAAAGATCAGCCACCGTCCTTGTACATTTCTCCAGCCATGTTTAGGCTCCTGGGTATAGGCTGAACAGGTGGAGAGTAGTCTGAGGTTTTGAAAGCAGTTCGATTCCTGGGTTGGGAAGGTCTGCTGGAGAAGGGAAAAAGCTACCCACTCCAGTATTCTGGCCTGGAGAATTCCATGGACTGTATAGTCCATGGGGGTCAACCTAGACATCATATTAAAAAGCAGAGACATTACTTTGACAACAAAGGTCCGTCTAGTCAAAGTTATGGTTTTCCCAGTAGCCATGTATGGATGTGAAAGCTGGACTATAAAATAGAAACCTGAGTGCCGAAGAATTGCTGCTTTTGAACTGTGGTGTTGGAGAAGACTCTTGAGAGTCCCTTGGACTGCAAGGAGATCCAACCAATCCATCCTAAAGGAAATCAGTCCTGAATATTCATTGGAAGGACTGATACTGAAGCTGAACTCCAATACTTTGGCCACCTGATGCGAAGAAATGACTCTTTGGAAAAGACTCTGATGCTGAAAAAGAGTAAAGGCAGGAGGAGAAGGGGCGAGAGAGGATGAGATGTTTGGATGGCATCACCAGCTTGATGGACATGAGTCTGAGCAAGCTCCAGGAGTTGGTGATGGACAGGGAGGCCAAGTGCATCTGGTGTTTGCCTGCAGACAGATGTTTGGAAGCATGTACATGTGCATCACTATTTAAGAATGTCCATTCCTGAGACTTCCCTGGTGTTCTAGTGGCTAAGTCTCTGCACTCCCAATGCAGAGGGCCCCGGGTTCGATCCTTGGTCAGGGAACTAGATCCTGTGTGCCACAGCTAAGTGTTCACATGCAGCAGCTAAAGATCTCACATGTGGTAATGAAGATCGGAGATCCTGCATGGTGCAACTAAGACCCAGTGCAGCCAAATAAGTAATAAAATAGAATGTCTTCCCATAAAGAAGAGAGAAAATAAACTAGTGGTTGGACTTTCCTGGTCGTCCAGTGGTTAAGAATCTGCTTGCCAGTGCAGGGGACACCGGTTCAGTCCCTAGTCCTGGAGTATGCCACATGCCATGGAGCAGTTAAGCCCGTGCACCACAGCTACTGAGCCCTCAGGCCCTAGAGCCCTCAAACTGCAACAGGAGACACCACCGCAGTGAGAAGCCTGTGCACAGCAACTGGGGAAAGCCCACTTGCAGCAGTGAAGACCCAGAGCAGCCAGAAACAGCTAATTAATTAATTTAAAACACCCTGCTGTTGCTGCTAAGTCACATGTCCGACTCTGTGCAACCCCACAGATGGCAGCCCACCAGGCTCCCCCGCCCCTGGGATTCTCTAGGCAAGAACAGTGAAGTGGGTTGCCATTTCCTTCTCCAATGCATGAAAGTGAAAAGTGAAAGTCAAGTCGCTCAGTCGTGTTTGACTCTTCGCGACCCCATGGACTGCAACCTACCAGGCTCCTCCATCCATGGGATTTTCCAGGCAAGGGTACTAGTGGTTACCAAAGGGGAGAGGGGCAAATTAGGGGTATGGGATTAAGAGATGCAAATTACTATGTATTGCATAGATAAGCAAAAAGGATACATTGTATAGCACAGGCAGTCATGGCCATACCCTGTAAAGACTTTTGATGGAGTGTAATCTGTAAAAAAACTGAGTTACTATGCTATATACCTGAAACTGACTTCCCTGGTGGCTCAGAAGGTAAATTACCTGAAACTAATATAATGTTGCGGATCAACTATACTTCAATTTAAAAAGAAAAAGAAAAAATATGTCCAAGATTACTTGATACTTATCTCTTTCGTGGAGCCTAATTTTCTTCCCCTTGATTATGGGCTGTATTTAATGACTGGCTTTGAATGAACAGAATGTGGCCGAAGTGACAGAATGACTTTCAAGGGTAGATCATAAAAGATAAGGTGGCTTCTGCTGCTCCTGTCTCTCTGGTGTCACTCACTCAGGGGAAAACCAGCTGCCATGTTGTGAAGAAACTCAAGCAGGCCTAATAAGATGCCCACGTAGGAACCGAGCTCTCCTGCCATCAGCCACTGACAACTGAGACCTCTAGTCAAGACCCTCGTGAATGAGCCATCTCCGATCCTTCAGCTCCAAGTGTTGCAGCCCCAGCCGACAGCTGGACTGCAGCCTGCATCACGCAACCCCAAATTAGAAGCACTCAGCCAAGCTGCTCCAAAATTCCCGATTCACAGAAAAATGTGTGCTATGACAAAAGCTTTTTGTTTAAGCTGCTGAGTTTGGGAACAGTTTGGTATAAGCAATAAATAACTAATAAGCAGGTCTTGATGCGTCTTTCTTTCTCCACTCTCCTCTACATGACATTATCCAATTCTATAACTTGAATCAGAACATATAAGGGAATTCTCTAGCGGTTCCGTGGTGAGAACTCTATGCTTTCACTGCCGAGGGCATGGGTTCCATCACTGGTCAGGGAACCAAGATCCTATAAGCTGCATGGCCAAAATAAGTAGATAAATAACAAAACCAAAAAACCCACGGATATGCTGAAGACTCGCAAATTTCCATCTCCAAATTCTCACCTCTCCTTTGAAAGTCAGACTGGAATATCTAATAGCTTACGTGACATGCCCACTTGGGTGCTGCAAAAGCATTTCAAACTCACTGTGTCCCAAACTGAACTCTTGGGTCCCCCTTGCCCATATCAGGAAATGGTATCATCAGTAACTCACACCAAGACCTCAGAAGTTCTATTTGATTCCTTTCTCCCTTCTTACTCCCCACCCTTCCCTAACACCCTCAACCTTTCAGCAAGTTCCTGCCCATTTTAATCTCCAAAATACCTCTGGAGTCTTTTATGCCTTCTGTCTCCATGGCCACCACCTCAGTCCTAGCCACCACCATCTCATCTGTGCTTCTGTCTCCCTTGAAGCCCATTAAAAGTAAAATCAGACACCTCACCCTAAGGAGACCGAAGAAACAGCCACAAATTCCTCTTATTCTTGCAGGCATGGCCCTCTGCAAGGCTTTACTGATTCTGCCACCAAGAGGCAGAATCCAACCCTCCACCCGTTAAATCCTAGCTCTGCCCTGTCATTTGCTTTAGCCAACAGGGCTTTAATCAATGTGACACAAGAAGATGCTTAACCTGTGTTTGCACACTGGATCTTTGCCCTCTTGCTGCTCTCAGAATCCCTGTGAGCATCATCCTACTTGGTCTTGCTTAGCCTTCCAGATGATGGGCAACATGTAGTCCAGCTAAGTCCACTGGCCCCTGAACACTCTTCCATAATAGCCCTTCTTCAGCACCCTCTCAGAGAGAAATGAGAAAATTCCTTCTTGAGGTATCAGGTTGGTCAAAAAAGTTCATTCAGGTTTTTCCATAATATCATGTGGACAAACTCAAAGGAACTTTTTGGCCAACTCAACATATATTCTTTTTACTCATTTAGCCATACAGCACTTTTTTTTGGTAGAAAGGATTTATGACAAGTGGTTTCAGCATGCATGACCATGTCCCTATTTAGGACCTTAGGTACCTGTGTGTGCCTTGCACTTGGAGCCTCAGCTGTGGAATGCTGGATGAACACTGGACCCACTAAAAGAGAAGCTGTTCTTGTCCTAACTATGCCATTTAAGAGCTGTGTGACCTTGAGCAAGTCACTTTACCTCTCTGAGCCTCAGTTTTCTCATCTGAAGAAGGCACATGTCTTTAGCTGTCACATGTAATAAGCTAGTTTGTTCTAAACACTGTGCTGAGTGCTTTTCACTTTTTAAAGAGTTCAACAGGATGGAGTTAAGGTTTTAAACTGTACCATTACCATCCTATTTTGGGCTTCCCTGGTGGCTCACAGGTAAAGAATCCACCTGCAGTGCAGGAGCCACAGGGGATGTGGTTCAATCCCTGGGAAGATCGCCTGGAGGAGGACATGGCAACCTGCTCCAGTGTTCTTGCCTGGAGAATCCCATGGACAGAGGAGCCCGGCAGGCTGCAGTCCATGGGGTTGCAAAGAGATATGACTGAAGCGAGTGTGCACGTGCACACACGTCTTGTTTCACAGATGAGGAAACTGAGGCTCCAACAGGGAAAGAAACTTGTCCAAATCACACAGTATAGGTAGCAGAGCTGGAACTCTAATTTGAATTTGTCTGACTCTACTCCTATCTTTTAGAATACTGTGCTCCACAACCTCTCCAAATACACAGACATCTATGTGTGTGTGAAGCTCTAAGTGTAGCAAGGCAAGTTGCACGGCTTCCATAAATTTGCATTGTTGAGGAGACCAGACTAACAGGCCACCTAAAATAGAGCAAAATGGGAAAGTCCAGAATGAAATTTAAAGAAGGTGATGGCAAAGATGGTGGATAAATGAAGACAAGGAGCAGAGTGGTATGGAGAGGGTACTCCAGCCTGGAAGAGTGGGAGGTGCAAAGATGTGGAGGTGGAAATGAGGCTGGCATGCTTAGGGTCCCAAGAAGAGACACACTTGAGAATAGAAAGAGTCAAGATCAGAGAGTCTGGGTGAGCCTAGATGTATGGCTACAGCATGAAGGAGCCATAATACATCCTTCAGTGGGGGAAAGGTGGGTGGCATAAGGGATAATGATCATACTATCACTACCACAATCATCATCATTCAGTTCAGTTTAGTTCAGTTCAGTTGCTCAGTCGTGTCCGACTCTTTGCAACTCGTGAATCGCTTAACCTTTATTAAATACCTACTGTATGTGAAACGCTGATTTAAGCATTCTACATGTATAATTTCATGCAATGTCTCAGCATCTCTCTGAAGTAGGTCTTATTATTATCCCCATTTTATAGACAGGGAACTGAGGTTCAGGGAGGTGAAGTACCTGGCCCAGGGCCATTAACTAGCAAGTGGCCAACCTAGGACTTAAACCTAGGTTTTCTGACTCCATGGCCCATGATTCTAACCACCCGGACGTCCTCTGAGATCTTTGGGTAAAAGATGCTGAGACATAGACAGGGTGGGCTGGATGAGCTCCAGCACTCACCTACCCCAGAACTGGCACCCACCCTCGTTCTCAAGCTTCCTCTTCTCCAGCTCAGCCTCGATCTGGTCCAGGACCATGGCCAGCTCCCCCAGGATCTTCTTCAGGTAGCTCACGTCATCGTGTTCCAAGATCTTGGCCTGCGGGCAGGACAAGCAGGAGCTAGAGGAGCTGAGTTGGCTTCAATAGGGCAAAGATGACCAGGGATGGAAGAATCTTGGTCCAAACCCCCTTCTGCAAACCCAGTCTCCAAATAATCCCTCAAGTGTATAGGATACCCCAACATTACAAAGCAGCTTCATCTGCTGCTCACAGCAGCCTGGTGAGCTTAGCTGCCCTGACCAGATCCCTTTCATGGGTGTAAAAGCTGGTTGATAGTGGCTCAAAGCTGCCCCTTCTCCAGAGAACTGCTTTTGGCCAAAAAGGAGTTTCCTGGAAATATTCGAGAAATACTTGGGCCAATGGCTAATACAAGGGTATAAAAGTTTATACCTTTGTTCAAGATGACTTTGTGGTACCCTTTAAGGTCCAGATCAGGTGAACTTGGATCCTTCTTCATTCCTACCCCATCCTTACTGGGTTCTCCTTAAAGCACTCCCTCAATACTACATTTACCCAAGAACCTCAGTACAAGCTCTGCTCTTAGAGATACAACTGAAGACATGAGGAAAGGGAGGTTCCAGGGGCACAGTGACTTGCTCAAGGTCAAAGAGCCAATAAATGACAGAGGAGACAGGATTGGAAAAGCAAGCCAGTGGTTTTCCTATTTCAGGTCATCAAATGATTTCTACTTAGAATCACCTTCTCCCAGTTCTTCTCTTCCATGGAAAAGACGGTGGGAGAGGGGAATGAGCAGATCTAGGGGCACTCACCATGAGCTTCTTCTGTTTAGAAAGGTAGGGCTCAGAGAGCTGGGGCTCCTCTTCATGGTCCAATTTCATGAGGTCCGTGGTGCGTTGGCTAAATGTCCTGGGGAAAGAATAGGAAAAGTCCCATTCATCTGATACCTGGTGCTTTTCTTTTCCCTTCCCCCACACCTTGGAATAGGTCCCACTCAAACACTAGTCTGGAAAGTAACAATATCAACAGGCATAACCAGCAGACACTATGCCACTTCAGGCCAGGACATAGGGATGGATGAGATGCCATCCTGCCTTAGGCTCAGGCTAGTGGGAGAGACAGCCTTAAGAGATATCTCTTAAGAGACACCTTAAGAGATATCTAGGACATAGCATGGCCAACCTCTAATGAAGAATGAATGGATACTGTGGGACCCAGAGGGCCACCTGCCTAGGGCACAAAGTATCAAGAAAGCTCAAGGAAGAGGAGACTCTGAGGGATGAGTAGGAGTTTGGCCAGAAATGAATATCACCCTAAACCTGGACAAGCTCCTATTTCAGGTTACATTTCCCCCACCCCTTTCTGTAGTGAAGAAACAAGTTCAAAGAGGCTAAATAACGTAACACAACTGGTAAACAACAAGCAGAGATTTTGAAGCTGGATCTGTCTGATTCTCAATCTGGTGCTCACTAGCTGTAACCCACAAGGAAAAACTTGTTCAGTTAAACAAACGAAAAATCATAAGAGAGCTGGGTGTCCACTTCTGGTGAGGGAACTTCCCTGAAGATATAGGGACATACTGACCATGTTTTCTGGGAAAACTGGCTTTTTAAAGATGCCAAAAAGGCCAGTGGTGGAACATGGGGCAGTGATGGAACTCAAGGCAGCACCGTAGAATTATTCTTAATGGGAGAGAGGAACTGTCCTGTAATCTACTACCTTAAAAAGTCTAACTGTGAGCCATGGGTGGAGGAGGTGGAAAGATTAAGTGGGATAAGATCCTGTGGAACAGATTCCATGTGTGGGGTAGAATTTCTCCAGAATTCTTAGCCAGTAAGTCTGGGACACAGTGGGTCAGGTGGTGTGTAAACCTGACCTGCCTTCTCCCCTGAGCCCCAACTCCATTTGGACATCTCTTGGGCTCCTCAAACTCATCCTCACCCAACCAGCCCCATCACCTTCTCTGCTCCACCTGTTCCTTGTTTGCCTACTCCCCAAACTGCAGCATCCTTGCCCCACACTAAGCCAAGCCAGATGCCTGGGCATGCGTGTGTACTAAGTCACTTCAGTCGTGTCTGACTCCTTGCAACCCGATGGACCGTAGCCTGCGGGCTCCTCTGTCCATGGGGTTCTCAGGCAAGAATACTGGCGAGGGTGGCCATGCCCTTCTCTAGCAGATCTTCCTGACCCAGGGATCGAACCTGCGTCTCTTAGGTCTCTTGCATTGGCAGGTGGGTTCTTTACCAGTAGTGCCACCTGGGGAAGCCCAGATTACTGGGGGTCTGCCTTCTCCTTCCTCCCCAAACCAAATCTGTCACAGTTTCTGTTGATTTTCCTATTTAATCTTTCTCACGTTTAACTTCTCCCTTTCATTTTTCTGACTTGCCTTTAATTCAGACCTCCCTTGCTCCACTGATCTCTTGCCTGGATGCTGTGACCTATCCACAGTCACCGGCACTCTCTCCCCTCCAAGCCCTTCTCCCTGGTTCTGCCAGAGAGACCCTCCTCAAACACACATCTGACTATGCCACTCCCAGCTGAAAAGCCATCTATTGCTCCTCACTGCCCTCAGAAAATGTTCAATCTCTTCAACTTGCCTTAAAAGATGCAGCAGGATCACCGCCTCTTCCCTTACCATCTCCATCTTCTTCCACTGAGTTCCCCCAACTGCCTCTGTCCCCATATGGTAACATTTCAGCCCCTCCAAATGCTGGGTACTCCCTGGATGTCCAGATCATTCCAAACCTCTAGGCCTTCGCTCTGACTGCTTCTTCTTCTTGGAGGGGCCTTCTCCTATATTCCTGAAACTCCCTTTCCAGATTCAGCTCAAGATCACCTCTTCTATGAAGCCCTTCCTGATCCTCTAGGTCTCTTTGTCCTCCAGTGTATGCTGTACAGATTTTCAGAGAATGCAAACACATTAATCAGCTGCCATTATACAAATCTATTCACATTGTGGTCTATGTGAAAAGTGCCCCCCCAACTTGTGCAGTGCACAACATGTACTGCTGTACATGGAGGTTTTGATGCCAGTGTACTTATCTCTGGATGTCCATGTCCCCCACCAGAACCTGAGTATCTGGAGAACAGTGAATATATCTGATTCATCTCTGTTCCTTCAAAAACCAGTAAGGCCTGGCACAGAACAGGAGTTTCTGAATGAATGCATGGAACAGAATGAGAAAATAAATGAGTGACTGCAATTGTTCAGCTTCTGCTTCTGAGGTTTCACTGTCCACCATCCTATCTCCTGGCCTGATATCAGCAAGCACACTTCCCAGATCTTTCAGCTATGGGGCTATATTAAGTCTCATTGATGTTTTATGAGTTTGAAGCTCAAGGACAGTATCTTCTCCTCTTGCCAGTCACCCAAGGCTGCCCATGTGGCTTTCTTTAGACCCCAGGAGGGCAGACCAGGCCAAGGAAAGACATTTGACTAATTGGGATGGGGGAGGGGTCACTGCAGAATGACTTCTGCATCCTGTGAGGTCCTTCCTGTCTCCCTCAGCTGGGCTGGAGACCTGAGATCCTCTCTGCACCCCAGTGCCTTCTAGGTACCTTCAAATAACTCAGGACAGGATGGGGGAGCACGTCTATCTTTCAGAAGCACTTAGGAACTCCTTCCATCTAGTCCAGACCAGCACCATTGCTCACCTAGAAGACAGCCAGGACCCTTTAACTGTTCCACCTGCTCTTCTTTATGTTGAATGATTTTTATAAAATGTGAATTTGATCCTGTCACTTTCCATCACTGTTTCTCTGCTGCTCACCAGATAAAATTCCAGTTCTGCCAGTCCTATTCCTAGATTCACACCAGTTCACACCAGGACCACACTTTCCCCCACTGGGCTATATACATCAACCCCATTAAGTGTCCTTTGGTTTCACACCATGCCCTCTCCTATCCCTGAACCTAAAAGGATTCTCTCTTCTATTTCCCTTTTCTAGTTCCTGGTCATCCTTGAATATTGCTGCCTTCCAGAAGCCCTCTACGACCCCAGAGGCTGGGATGGGCATCTTCTTTAGCCCCAGCCTCTTGTGTTCCCCTATCATAACACTGATTGGTACTAGATTAGAAAAATTTAAATCAATTAGTCCTGAACAGACTATACATGTATACTTGCTTGAGAATTCAAACAATATTAAAGAATGTAGAGAGAAAAGTAAATCTCTCTTCTCTCAATCTGCAGTCCCTTAATCCTGCTCCCTTAGTCTTCTCATGCATCCTTCCAGAAATACGCTTTGTGTTTGCAAGCACTTGTGTATCCATTGGACCCCCTTTTACATATATAAATGATAGCATTGGATGCTTCACTTTCTTCCTCTTTACTAATACGTTTTAAAGAGCATTACATATGCCTATTATTTTTTTAACAGCTGCACAATGGTCCATTGTTTGTAAGAAATAGAGTTTATCTACCTATTCCCCAAACATGGACAACAAGGTTATTTCCCCAATGACTCAGCAGGTAAATAATCTGCCTGCCAATGCAGGAGACACAGGAGACTCCGGTTCGATCCCTGGGTTGGGAAGATCCCCTGGAGAAGGAAATGGCAACCTAGTCTAGTATTCCTGCCTGGAAAACCCCATGAACAGAAGAGCTGAGGAGGCTACAGTCCATAGGGTCACAAAGAGTCAGACATGCCTGACCACGCATACACATTCATGAATTCATTTCCCCAGATCATGGACAACTAGGTTATCTCCAGCTTCTTGCTGTTAGCTCCTACGCTGCAATGTATATCTTTGTACATACTTCTTTGGCTCACACATACAATTGTCATTGCAGGACAATCTCCAAAGGTGTGGGCCTTTTAATTTCTATACAGAGTGCCAGACTGCTCTCCTGAGAGGCTGTTCAAATTTACTTAGTCCTGCATTGTAATTACCTAGTTATTTGTCTTTCTGCTTCCAGGAAACTATGACCCTGGGAGGGTAGACACTGTGACAGTCCCCTTCTGTCCCCAGCCCCCTATCAAGGCCTGGGTCATAGAAGACCTCAAAAATGCTGTTGATTCACTGGGGACAGGACAATATAGACAAACCCTGAGTCTTGTTCAGGGGCACTCTAAAAGGATGAAATCAAGTTCCACAATCTGCCTCACCTTCAGACATGAGCCTTGTTCCCTTGAGAGAGAGGAAGTGACCATTTACCAAGCATCTATTATCTACTTAAACGCATCACACTTCCTCTGTGTATAGGACCCCATGGTGTCTACATAAAGCCTGGACCAAAGTCTGTAAACAGCTGTTGATGGATGATCTGATTTCATCCAATCTTTATTTACTGAGTACTAAAAAAAAAAAAAAAATGAAAGGATAACATGGGCTGTGGGCACATTCAAGCTGCAGTTGTGACAGTACATGGGTGATGGACTAATCAGAAATCAGAGACTTCACTGGGGGCCTTGCAATATCTGGGCAGTCATCCTTGGTGATGCCAGCCCGAGTCATTCAATGCCCTGGGCTGCCAACCCCAGGTGTCTGGAGAAGTGTCCAAGCTCCCATGGACAGACAAGCTTCTGGGGGGACAGATAGCCAAATAGCCTCTGTATGGGATAGGAGAACAAGAGGAAGGGGGCAAGAGAGAAGGACAAGAAAGGGGAACTGTCAGAGATGGAGAGAGGCGAGTGAGATGAAAGCCAGAGAGAGAGAGAAGCAGACAGACCCAGAATGAGAGAGAAACGAACAGACAGACACAGGGATGGAGAGAGATATCCACGGGGAAGAGGAGAGGAGTAAAAAGAGGAGAAACGAAAGGAAGAAAGTGAGTAAAAGACAGAAATAGGAGGAAGAGGAGGAGAGGTGAGGATTGGCTTTAGAGGGAGGAGGGGGCTGAGCCAAGGTTACGGAGGGTCCTGCGGCCCCACCCCCGCGCCCGGCACTCACTGCGGATCTCGGCCGTGGCGTACTTGGGGATCATGGAGTCGGTGGTGAGCTCGGGGTGCAGAATGCAGCCGTGCGTGTAGGCGTCCATGGGCAGCGCGTCCAGCAGTTCGCGGTACTGCAGCACCCGTGCGTGCTGGGGGCTGCCCGCCTCCGGCATCAGCGCCACCACATGCTCTGCGGGGCACAGCACGGGGCTGGGGAGGGGACGGAGGGCCCAGTCTCGGGCCTCCCGCCCCCCTGATTCAGAGGCCAGCCTCTGGCACCACAGCCCCCCAACCTCAGCATCCTGGAACCACGAATTATCCAGCGGTCTGGGGCCAACTCCCTTTCCTTGACTTCCCAGGAGATGCTAGTGGTAAAGAACCTGCCCGGGAATGCAGGAGATGTGAGATGCTGGCTCAGTCCCTGGATCAGGAAGATCCTCTGGAGGAGGGCATGGCAACCCACCCCAGTATTCTTGCCTAGAGAATCCCATGGACAGAAGAGTCTGGTGGGCTACAGTCCATGGAGTCACAAAGAGTTGGACACGACTGAGCGACTAACACTTTCTTGGGCCCACGCCCTTTCCTTGACTCTAGCGATAAAGTCCTTACCAGGCTAACAGGGGACGCCAGCGGTCCTGCCCGCCTACCTCTCCTCCAGGGAGCCCTGCCAGATTGCCCTTCAAGGGGCAGCTCCTCACCTGCCCAGGCTTGTTTTCAGGTGGGAGTCTAGGCCTAGTGTTGCCAGACTTGGGGAGAAGTCGGAATCCTGGATGTTTGAAACTGAAACATCCTTGGTTTTTAAACGTTGGCAACTAATTCATGTATTTTTTTAAACACTGCGCTTCTGGGCCCGTCTCTGGGGACTGAACTGTTGAACCTGAGCAGGGCCAGAGGGAAGGAAGGAACAGGGAGGGGGTGGAGAAGGACTTGGGGGCTCTGAGGTGCTGGGCCCTGCTCACCTCTGGAAATTTCTCAGGTATCCAAGCTGGTCTCCGGCTTCCCGGAGAGTCTGTTGGTTCTGACTATGCTTTCAGGGTCCTGGCCGAACCCTGGCCTCCCTGGGTGATCTGGGTCTTGTCTGTGGGGACTTAGAAGCGGGTCTGGGCCCTGCTCGGGCCTGGGGGTCTCGGGAGGGTCTGTAGCCCAGTCTGTGACTCGAGTTCCTGGGAGGAGGTTACAGCCCCAGCGCTCCAAGTTGGGGTCCTCGGGGATCTGAGGATCCTGGAGGGGGGAATCTGAGCCCGGCCTGTAGCTCGTGGTTCCTTGTCGGGGAGACCAGGCCTGGGTCTGGGGCTGGGGGGTGGGTTCCCAGGTTTTCCAAGCTTTCGGGAAGCTGTCTGGGCCTGCGCGGCCGCCGTACCTCCAGTGAACGTGCGCTCCACGTAGTCGATGATCTGGTCGTAGTCGCTGATGATGTTGTCGCGGTGAATGATAACAGGCACCTCCTCGCCCAGGTTGAGTCGCATGAACCACGGCTCCTTGTGCTCGCTCTGCGGCAGGCTCACGTCCCGCTCCTCACACGCCAGGCCCTTCTCCGCGATCACCAGCCGCACCTGCAGGCGCCAGGGTCAGAGCGGGGAGGGCGGACAGACACACGGGAATCCTCTGCCCAGGTGGGGCGGGGCGTGCAGGAAGAGGGGTCAGAGGTCACACACCGGAGGGGCCATATTGGACAAGGGGTAGTGCTGACTAGTGGTTAGGGAGCTGGGAATCACAGTTGGGCTTAGTTGGGGTAGTACTTCTGACTCTGCTGTGTGTTTGGGCAAATTCCTTATTAAACACTGCGCTTCTGGGCCCGTCTCTGGGGACTGAACTGTTGAACCTGAGCAGGGCCAGAGGGAAGGAAGGAACAGGGAGGGGGTGGAGAAGGACTTGGGGGCTCTGAGGTGCTGGGCCCTGCTCACCTCTGGAAATTTCTCAGGTATCCAAGCTGGTCTCCGGCTTCCCGGAGAGTCTGTTGGTTCTGACTATGCTTTCAGGGTCCTGGCCGAACCCTGGCCTCCCTGGGTGATCTGGGTCTTGTCTGTGGGGACTTAGAAGCGGGTCTGGGCCCTGCTCGGGCCTGGGGGTCTCGGGAGGGTCTGTAGCCCAGTCTGTGACTCGAGTTCCTGGGAGGAGGTTACAGCCCCAGCGCTCCAAGTTGGGGTCCTCGGGGATCTGAGGATCCTGGAGGGGGGAATCTGAGCCCGGCCTGTAGCTCGTGGTTCCTTGTCGGGGAGACCAGGCCTGGGTCGGGGGCTGGGGGGTGGGTTCCCAGGTTTTCCAAGCTTTCGGGAAGCTGTCTGGGCCTGCGCGGCCGCCGTACCTCCAGTGAACGTGCGCTCCACGTAGTCGATGATCTGGTCGTAGTCGCTGATGATGTTGTCGCGGTGAATGATAACAGGCACCTCCTCGCCCAGGTTGAGTCGCATGAACCACGGCTCCTTGTGCTCGCTCTGCGGCAGGCTCACGTCCCGCTCCTCACACGCCAGGCCCTTCTCCGCGATCACCAGCCGCACCTGCAGGCGCCAGGGTCAGAGCGGGGAGGGCGGACAGACACACGGGAATCCTCTGCCCAGGTGGGGCGGGGCGTGCAGGAAGAGGGGTCAGAGGTCACACACCGGAGGGGCCATATTGGACAAGGGGTAGTGCTGACTAGTGGTTAGGGAGCTGGGAATCACAGTTGGGCTTAGTTGGGGTAGTACTTCTGACTCTGCTGTGTGTTTGGGCAAATTCCTTACACTTTCTAGGCTTCAGATTTTTCTGTTGTTGTTGCAGAATTGAAGTATTAATAATAGCACCGACACAGTGTCTGGTACATAGAAAGCACTTAATTCATGATTTTCATTATCAGGATTGGACTCTCAGCCTGGCCTTCAAATGTGAATCTGACCAGGAAATTTGCAGAATTTCTCATTATCATCATAATCAACAGCAAAATTGCTCAAATGATTTGAGAAATCTAAAGTGAGGTAAAAACAATTTGCTGACATCAGCCTAGCCCTTTATTGTCCCCAAACACCTTCCTATCTGATCGTAGGATGCCCACAACAGCCTTCCATAGGGTGGCAGAGCAGGGACCATCTCCTTGTTTTTCTTGATGAGAAAATGAAAGCCCAGAGAGGGCAACTAACTTACTCAAAGCCACACAGCCACTTTGGCAGTTGACCTACAACTAGAAGGTTCCTGACTCCCAGACTAGTGTTCTCTGCCCCGGGGGCTCCTTCCAGGCAGTCTTGGACCTGCCCTTTCCAGGTTCCTTCCCTAAGTCCAGAGGGTCCCAGACAAACACTGGAGCTGGTAGATGCTAATGGAGAATTTTGAGGCTAGCTTGCTCCTGATCCAGCCCAACAGTTCTGAGCTGAGAGATGGTTAATGACCACCTAGTCCAACTGTCCTCTCCCGGTGGACTGAGACTCAGAGAGAAATCTGGGCTTGTCCAAGGTCCCCCAGCAAAAGGATGGCAAGATCCATGCCTACAAGCTCTCCCTACTTCTGTCTCCAGCCCAGGAGAAAGAGAAGGCATCCCAAGAGAAGCACAGGTCGATGACCCTCCTCCATACCTAGGTGGTAACTCCTGAGCCTGGGCATCCCCAGTCTTCCTCCCAGATGCCAAGAGGTAAGCTACCAGAAGAGGCAACATGGTGTTATAGTCAAAATGTTGAGCTGCGTGCCAGGCTGTGCCAGTTCAGGTCCCAGCTCTAGCACTTAATCGCTGGAGAAGGAAATGGCAACCCACTCCAGTATTCTTGCCTGGAAAGTTCCATGGATGGAGGAGCCTGGTAAGCTAGAGCCCATGGGGTCGCAAAGAGTCAGACATGACTGAGCGACTTCGCTTTCTTTCTTTCTTGGCTTTACAAGTAGCTCTCCATCTGTGTGCCTCAGTTTCCTCATCTGTTCAATGGAAGTCTCACGAGTAAACTCCTCAGAGGGTTGTTGTGAGGATTAGATAGATTAGTCCCCGTGGAACAGTGCCTGGCATACTGTAGGGGTAAGGTGTGCCTTGGCTCCTTGAATTAGACCAGGTTTTGGAGGCAGACAGACCTGAACTTGAAGGCTGACTCTGCTGCTTATTTGCTGTGTGACTTTGGGCAAGTCACTTGACCTCTCTGATCCCTAGCTTCTGTGAAATGAGGAATATATTCTACTCCTTCAAGGCTGGCAAAAGGTTGAAGTGGAATGACATGGATAAAGTCCCAGTATGAGAGGTTAATACATGGGTTCCAACATTACTGTTATCACACACACAGACACACACAGACACACACAGACACATACACACACACACACACACACCCTACCCTGCATTCCTGGTTGATGTCTTAGCGTACTTGATGCCCCACCCTCAGAGCTAACATGAACAACCCCTTCTGTGTGCTGGACTGTGGGGAAGAAGGGGTAATCAGCCCTTGAAACCCCCAGCCCTCACCCAGATTCATTTGCTACAGTAGCCAAAAGTAGGCCCTGTAGGCAGGATGGGGAGGCAGGGACTCAGGTCCTCTGCCTGGCTCTGCCACGGCAATGCTGTGTGACCTTGGAACTACTGCTGCCCCTTTCTGAACCTCCTTTTAACTGTCAGTAAAATGAAAGGCTGAACTCAGTGTTCTCAGAGTGTCCCATGGCCCTGCTTTGAGCTGATGCTACCTTCAGATCCTGTGGGAGACAGGGCTGGCTCTGCTCTCCTCGGCAGAGGGTGGGAACTGCTGGTTCTAAGATGGTGGGGGCGGGGGGGGACTGTGGCAGAGGGAGTGCCAGGGTGGCATTTGTTAGGTCTAGTCGTGTGAGTATGCGTGCATGCGTCTGAGTGGCAGCTGTGTACGTGAGCAAGTGTCTGCGCATGTGTGTGCACGAGTGTGGGTGGGTATGGACACAAATCAGTGTGAGCATCCAGTCTTGTGTGAGCATGTGTACATGAGTGTGAATATGAGTGTGTGTGCCCATGTGTGTATAAGTGTGAGTGGGCATGAAGGGAAGCATTTTTATGTGTATCTTGGAGCTCATGGGTGGTGCCCGTGCCCTGTAGGAGCTGCAGGGCAGGGCTGGAGTTCTGCTGGAACCCAACCAACCGTTCCTCTCCAGTCCATCCTGGGGGGTTCCGCCGGGCCATCCAGCCTCTGGGTCAGGCTGGGATCTCTGGATGTATGGAAACAGAAACTAAATCAGGCTTTTGCCCTTGGCAGGTCCAGACATTTGATGGTGCATCCTGGCAGGGCGTCTGCTCCCAGGGCCTTGCTCTTGAACTTCAGTGAGGATGCCTGGTGGTGGGACTCCTGCCTGGGGAGGGGACTATCTTTAGAGGAACAACAGTCCTGCTTGGAGCTGCTCCGGGGTCACGCTGGCAAGCAGCCAAGGAGACTTTCTCTTTAGCTGCGCTGCAGGCCACAGCCATGTGCCGTTCTGCGGGGGAGGAGAATGTGGGAGGAAGCCAGGCCCGGGGGAAGGGCATGCAGCCATCCAGGCCATCTGCCATCTCCACCTCTTGGAGGCTGGGTCAGACTCAGGTGGTCACCACTCAGGTATCAGCCGTCTCTGGGCAAACTGTCTCCCCTGGGGGTGCCTGGAATTAACCCGCTGGCGCTTCACTGTCATGGTTAGGCACTGTCCCCCCTCACCCAGGCCCTTGAACAAACGGTGATGGGCTGGGCTGGTGTCTGTGTCCAGCCACTTAGTTGCTATATGACTTTGTAAAAGACACTTGGGGTCTCTGAACCTTCGTTTATTTGTCTCAAATACTTTTTTGAAAAAAATTAATAAGCTTTATTTCTTAGAGCAGTTTTAGGCTTACAGAATCAAATGCCTTTTAAAATAACATCTTGAAGCTTACAGTTGAGCCCTTTTTCAGCACTTATTTACTGAATGCTTACTCTGTGCCAGGTCTTGTTCTAAGCGCTCAAAACTCAGCAGTGAACAAAACAAAGGTAACTGCCCACGGGGAGCTGACATTCTAATGGGTCCAGACAGAAAACGAGCAGTTAAAATGAGATAGTGTCAAAAGAGAGTGAGTTCACTGGGAAAAAAAGAAAAAAGGTAGAGCAAGGTAAGGGAAATTGGGGGTCCAGGGCATTTTAAATAGGGTGATCCAGGGACTTCCCTGGTGGTCCAGTGGTTAACAGTCCACCTACCAGTGCAGGGGATGCAGGTTCGATCCCTGGATGGGGAACTGAGATCCCACATGCCATGGGGCAGCTAAGCCCACATGCCACAACTAGAGTGCCTGTGTTGAAACCACTGCGCCTGCCTGCAGTGGAGTCAGTGCTCCGCAACTGGAGGGGCCCATGCACTGTAGCAAAGACCCAGGGCAGCCAAAAAAAAACCTATAGAGTGATCCATCAGGGCAGGCCTCTCTCTAAGAAGGTGACATTTGAACAAAGAACAAAGTGAAGGGTAGTTCAAGCAGTGACCTGAAGAAGAGAGTTCCAGGCAGAGGGGACAGCCCGTGCAAAGGCCCCGAAGTGAGATGTCTGAAATTTTGGAGAAATGGTGAGATGGCCAGAGTGACTGCCGCAGGGTGTATGCGAGACAGAGGAGAGGGGATCGGGAAGAGTGGTGCACAGGGATTTTTTTTGGAGATTCCTAGACCCAGGGGTCTATGACTAAAATCAGGGAGTCCTTGAACTAGGATGGGAAAATTGCAGGTTTATTTTCAGTCATCTCAGGCTGACACGTAGCATTCTCTTCAATTATGAGTGTAGGCGACAAAGCACGGTAGAGTTGGCAGCACCTGCGATATTGTCACCACTAGGAATCAGATACTGTCATCACTTCACACTTGCCGCAGTTATAACTGTCACGACTTCAAGGTTACAGTAGGCACCAGTCCTCCACTCGATCGTGTGATACGATGGGCTCATACAGAAACACATATTATTATGTAATTAGTTTGTTTCGGAAAATATGTCAATAGCTGTACTTTGGTAGGACTGGTTTTCCTTCTAATCCAATGCTCCTATGTATTGATGTTACTCAGTTAAAAACACTATTCTGAGAAAAGTTCACAGGCTTCCCCCGATTGATGAGGATTCCACGACCAGGCAAGGTTAGATCCTGAAGGAGGGCCTGAGGCCGTTATGACAACTCTGGCTTTTTCCCAGAAGGACTTGGGAGCCACTGCTGACTTCTGAGCAGAGGAGTGGTGGGTTGTGCAGTCCTTGCCTGTGCAACTCCTGGGAGTAGGGGTGGAGCTGGAACATGGCCAAGGGCAGCATGGACAGGACTAGGGTGCCAGTGCCCAGGAGCTTGGAAAGCAAGGCCAGAGTGGCAGGCAGAGCCCATTAACTTGCCTTCTGCCATGTCTGCGAGGGCCTTCTGAGAACTGCTGTGCATACAGGCAGGGCCCTTTAGGACTGATGGGAAAGAAGGCAATGCTAAGCTCCTGCTGTGTGCCTGACACGTAACACATGTCCATTCCTCTGAATCCCCCAGAAATCCTGCAGAGCCAGATGCAAATGTCCCCCTTTCCAGAGGAGGATATAGAGGCACAGAGAGGTGAAGTGACTTGTCCAAGGTCACACAGCCAGTGAGCACTCAAGATGAAACCGGAAGCCAGGACCATCTGACTGCACAGCCCAAGAGCTTTCTGTCAGGCTGCACTACCTCTAGAGCCCACCGTGGGCACCCGGGCAAGGAGAAGGCCCTGGCAGGAGAGGCAGGAGAACGCCTCTGTCAGAGGCTTGGTCACAAATGGGACTGCAGTGGGTGGTCCCATCCTTGACTTAGGGGGCAATTCAGCCCTGAGCGGAGCTCATCCTGAATAAGAAATACTCAGGAGGCTTCCTCGGGAAATGGTGATGGTAGGTGCCAACCCCAACCCCCTGTCCAGTCCTGGACACTGGGGCTTGGCTCCTGAGGTTCTGGGGGAGGAGGAGATCCTGGCATCTGGAAGTGGGTCTGACTCATTCCCAAATCCCCAACAACTTTGTCGAGCCTGGCATGCAGTAGGTGTTCAGCACGCATGTATAGAATTTATGGACGAGTCCCTGCGTGACCTTGGTTAACTCCATCTCCTCCTTCACCTAACACTTTAGTGATATCATTATCAACAGAGCCCTGATCTCGCGCCAGGCACTGCTATCAGCACTTTTTGTGCATCATCTCATTTCACTATCACAAACAGCCCTCTGTAGAAGATACTGCCATTAGTTCCATTTTACAGATTATAAAACTGAGGCTTTGGGGGAGGTAAAATGATCTGCCAAAAACTCCATGGTGAATTATTGGGGAAGATGGCTGTCCTGCTGGGGACTGTCTGGCCTCAGAGTTTGTACTTGGAACTGGTAACTACTCAAAAGAGAGTCAGTGAACCAGCTTCATCAGCATCACCTGGTAGTCTGTTAGGATGCAGCATCTTTGGCCCCACTCCAGATCTACTGAATCAAAATCTTTGAGGTGGGACCCAGTGTTCTGTGTTTGAAACAGTAATGTATGTTCTGTGTGACTAGTGCCAGTGTAGAACACGACTTAGCGACTGAACAAGTGTAAAACTGAGCTATAACACCTTTTCAACAACCCTCTCAGCAAGCCTGAGAAGGGGTTGCAATTAGAGGAAATAGCTGTAATTGTTATTATTATCCCATTTTCCAGATGATGAAAACTGCGCCCGAACCCCAAAATCAAACCAAAGACTGGTTCCAAGGCCATTTCTCTTTAAGGCATCTATTTCTCCATCTGGAAAATACGTGAGTGGAACAGAAGAATCTTCCAGGGAGAAGCGGAAGGGCCAGGCAATGGGTGACCCGTAGGCTCCACCACGTAGGCTCCACCACGACCCGGCTGCTGGGACCTGGCCATGGTGCTGAATTTGTGCCTCATGGATAGGACAGCCCAGGGTTGGAGATTGCGCCCCTAGAGGTGCCCGGGTCTTACAGGCGCGGGGTTCGGACCTCACCCCCAGAAAGCGGGAACCAAGATAACTTAACACCGGGCTGGATTCCCAATCACCTTCCAGCTCCCCTGAGTCTGAGAAAGGGCCGTGGGATTGTCTGTGCCTTTAAGAGCAGAAAACACATCTTATGGGCCGAGCTGAGGTTTGGGGAGATGGGTTAACTCGTTGCTTCTCAGCTCAAAATTAGGAGGTTTAAGGGGAGGGCTAGGGTCAGACCCTTCAAACCCCAATCAGAAGAAGTCCCCTGGCCGGACAGAGAGGCAGGGGAGCTTTGACCCGAAGGCCTGTTGTATCGGGATAGAAGCGCAGAGGGCAGGCCTGCAATGGGACTGGGGCTGGCGGCTGGACCCCAGGAAGCGCTCCTCCCCCTCCCCGCAGCAGCCGCCCCCTCCAACAGGCCGCCTTCCCAGCAGTGCCCATTCCCTTCCCCTAGCCTTTGTCTCTCTTCTCAGCCCTCCAACAGATCGGGTCTTTCTGGGAGGGAAAGAGGCAGAATGGCTGTGCCTAGGATGAGGGACGGTGCTCCTGGGGCCCAAGACAGGGCCAGTCACCTCCCCGGAGAGCAGCTAGCGTCCCCCGTCCTCCGGGCCGCCCAACCTCAGATTCTACCCTCCAGTCTCCGAGCAGATCTTCAGATTTTTAAACCCTCCCGGGTCCCCTCCCCCAAGTGTCCTGGCCGCGGGGCGCCTCGGGTTCCCCGGCTCCCTCCAGGCTACCTTCTGTGAGCTGAAGGACTGAGTCCAGTGGTACAGAACCAGGCTCTCCTTGGGCCAATGGGCGTGGCTGGCCGCCTCGGGTGCGTCGGGGGCCTCCGCCGGCTTCGCAGCATCGCTCTCCAGCGCCGAGATGGGCCACCAGCTGCAGTTGGTGGGGGTCAGGTTGTTGGGGGTCGCCATGACAGCCCGAAATCCGAGGGAGGAAAGCAGGAGGCTTCGGCGGCGGCGGCTCTCTCGCCCAGCATCACATGGCCTCGCCGAGCCTGCCCCTCTCCTTCGCTCGCTCCCTCCCTTCCCCGTGAATGTCATTACTCACTGGGCTCGCGGGGGAGGGGCGAGGGGATCCCAGGAGCTCACTCCCTCCTCCTCCCCTTGGCCCGCCCCTGGCCGGTGTCGGAAAAGCCGTCAGTCCTCGGTCAAGCTCGGTGGAAGGGCGCGAGGCGCTGTAGGAAAGTGGACCATGCCCCCAGGCAGCTCCAGTCTGGCCAGTCACCTGCCGAAGATTCCACCATCGCAAACACATTCTGCCTCTCAATCTTCTAAAAGGCAAATGGGACCGCTGGGATTATAGCAATCCATTCCTTTTATCAATTAGAGTCTGGAAATAGCTGGTTTCTTTTTGAAGCTGTTATTTTCTAACTTTTCTCCAGAAGGACCTTTAGGGGTTAAAGGGAACACATTATGATCTATTGAACAAACACTTACATAGCACTTCCTGTGTGCCCAGACTCTTGTCCTAAAGGCTTTTCAACCATCCATTCATTTAACCATCACAATAATCCTATTAGCTTCATTTTATAAACAGGAGGAAACTGAGGCACAGAGGGTCTAGATGACCTTGGGCAAGGTCACCTAACTAGTAAGTGATGGAGCTAGATCCAAACCCAGGCTTAGTAGCTCCAGAGTCTCTGATTTTAGCCATAAGGTCATTATGTGACATTAATATAAAGGACAGCAGAGCAAACATTTATCAACCCAAGTAACATGCATCATCTCATTTCATCTGCACAGTAATCATTTTTCCCAGGTAAGGGAGGTGAGGCTCAGAGGCATCGAGTCATTGGTCCAAGGTCACATCTTCACCCCAGACGACTGAAGCATAACTAGAGGAGCCCTGTATTGGCTTTGCTGTCACACGATTTACCCTAAACATTCATGGGTGTTTGCATACTAAGCTGCTTCAGTCGTGTCCAACTGTGTGACCCCATGGATGGTAGCCCATGGCTCTTTTGTCCATGGAATTCTCCAGGCAAGAATACCTGACCCTGGACTTGAACCCAAATCTCTTACATCTCCAGCATTGGCAGGCAGGTTCTTTAGCACTAGTACCACCTGAGAGGCCCCAAATTCATGGATCTTTACATAAAGTTCCCTCATATATTCTTGCTTACCTTGCTATATTTTATTTATCATTGAGCAAATAGATGCAAATAGAAGCGCTAGCTTCTCAGTTTGCCCTCTACTGCCCACCCCATGTCATGCTATCAAGGGCCCTTGAGCCCATCACCCCCCAGATCAATTAGCATATCTCTAGTGGAACCGGTGTCCTTTCTTCTACCAGATAACAACAGTTCTGTGGTCCAAGAGTTTCCTTTTTGTGTTGGTTGCCAGGAACCTTGAAACCATGTTCTAGTTGCCACATCAACCTCCCTGGTTCAGCAAAATCTCTCTCTCTCTTAAAAAAATGTAATTAATTAATTTATTTTTGGCTGTGTGGGGTCTTTGTTTCTGCTCTTGGGATTTCTCTAGTTGTGGCAAGTGGGGGCTACTCTCTAGTTGTGATGCTGGGACTTTTCATTGCGGTGGCTTCTCTTGTTGCAGAAGATGGACTCTAGAGCATACAGGCTTCAGTCATTGTAGCATACAGGCTTAGCTGCCCCAAGTAGACATGTGAAACCTTTCCAGACCAGGGATCAAACACATGTCCTCTTCTTTGGCAGGTGGATCCTTAACCATTGGCTAACCAGAGAAGTTTAGCAAATTCTCTTTTAATGAAAGTTTTATTTCTTCCTCAAAATGTCTTGTTCACAGTTTAATTTTGCAAAGGACATGATGTCTCTTGGAAAATTCAAAAATCTATGAATACAGGAGAGTAAGACCTTAGAAATTTGATCAGTGTGGAAAATCTGGGCCCCTATCTGTATCTTTGACCTGAATGCATACAGAGAGCCTGATTCAGAGCAGTCACATTGAAATATGTATTATTTATCTCAACAAACATTAATATTAATCGTGTACTCACTATGTGCAAAACACTTTTTGAGGCAAAGTAATAAGACAGACACTGGTTTGTTGTTTGCATTTTTTACTTTGCAATACATCTTGGAAAGCGTTTCCTACCAGCACAGGTATAACCCATACTTTATAACAGTCCACGCTGTGTGGATGCAACATAAATGGATGAATATACACTCTGTCTCCAGTCTTTTTGTTATAAAAACAATGCCGCAGTAAATATCCTTATTCATATAAACTTATGCACGTTTGAAGATAATCTATATGATAAATTTTAGAATTGGAATTGCTAGATCAAAAGTATATCTTTGCCAAAGTTCCCTCTGAAGAGGCTGTACCAGTTTATGCACCTGTGCTAAACTGCTTCAGTCTCTTTGCAACCTCATGCACTGTAGCCCACCAAGCTCCTCTGTCCATGGGATTCTCCAGGCAGGAATACTGGAGTGGGCTGCCATGCCCTTCTCCAGGGGATCTTCCCGACCCAGGAATGGAAGCTTTGTCTACTGCATTGCAGGCAGATGCTTTAACCTCTGAGCTCCCAGTGGGGGAGTATATGGCAACCCACTCCAGTACTCTTGCCTAGAGAATCCCATGGAGGAAGGAGCCTGGTAGGCTACAGTCCATGGGGTCACAAAGAGTCGGACACAACTGAGCGACTTCACTCACTCACTAATGGTCTATGAAACTGCCCATTTCTCTACACCCTTGACAGCACAGCATATTTTTAAACGTTTTTTCTGTTTTCTATGGGTGAAAATGATATCTTGTAGTTTTTATTTGCTTTTCTTTTTTGACTTTTCTTATAAAAAATTCCAACATATGAAACAACAAAGAAAACTGTTCAATGAACATCCATGGATCAATCACTAAGACAGAATCATTATTAAAATTTTACATTTGTTTAATTGGGGGGGTGCAGTGAGGACTAGAGGTATTTTGAAATAAATTATATGATCTTTTGAAATAAGTTGTATAATACTTCTTTCATTAAGTATTTCAGCATTACTTTGTATCTAACCTAGGTCATTTTTAAACATCATTTTCACATTTAAAAAGTTAAAAATAAGATCCTAATATCTAGCTTAGACAGTAAATCCCTTACATATGAATGAGTTCCATTCCAAGAGCATGTTCGTAAATTTAGTTTGTAAGTCTAACAAAGTTAGCCTAGGTACTCTATTAACACAGTCGAGTATATATTACTACACTGTAACAGGTTTATAGTATCTTTCACATATAAATAACATATGAACAAACAAAAAATGAAGAAAGCATTTTTAATCTTACAGAACAGTGCCTTGAAGGGTCATAGCACAGTACTGTAGTACAGTACAGCATCTGGCATATGGGGCTGGCATCAAGGGTATGGGCAAGAAGCGTTACTGACCAGAGGAGAGAAAGGAGGTGGGAGAGGGTAGACTGAAGGATCAAAACCATGGGGGACGGAGGGCAAGCTGCAGTTTCACTCGGGCCTGAGGTCAGTGACACAGGTTCTGGTTCATTGCTGGGTTCAATTCTATCTGCCTTTTTGAAAAGAGGACCCAGTCGTGTCTGGGTAGTAGCTCTCTTTTTCTCATCAGAGATGACACGGTAGCACCAGATTGCATGTGAACGGTGGCTGCAGCCTTCATGTCCCGTTCTACATTCAGGTCCTATACCTCATAAACTAACAGTGCCTCCTCGAATAAAGAAGATCCTCTTGCCCTTTCCTGCACTGTGGATCTCTTTGACTCCTCAGTGACTTCTTCCTCTTGTCTCTCTGCGTCCTTTCTCAGGGCCTCCAGTTCCCTCAGGTCTTCATTGGTAAGTTCCTCCTGTTGCATGGCAAGGGGTTCAGTGCAGCTGTCCTCTTGCAAATGTAGTTGGAAATAAAGGTACTGTACTACTGCACTCTACAATATTGTACAGTAAAGTATGCAAAAGCACAACCACTTGTAGAAGATTTACGCGTGTGACGGTGTACACCAAACAGATGAACTAGCTAACGTGGTTGGACATGTGAATGCATGTTTGAATAAACTTTGAAAGTTCACAGCTTGAAAGTTCATATGTAGGGGACTCACTGTATTTGAATTTCTCCAGCTGTACCAGAATGTCTTTATAGCTGTTTTCAATCAAGGATCATGTAATCAAGGATGATGCAAAACAAGTTATGTTCTAATTCTGTTACATCTCTTAAGTCTCTGAATCTAGAATGATTCTCACTCCTCTCCTCCAACACTGACTCATGAAGAGACTGGACGGGTTTTTTGTACAATGTCCCACTTTGAGATTTGCCTGATTGCAGGATCCTTTAACTTGTGGTGCACCCCCATTTGCCCTGCCTCCTGTATTTCTTTAAACTAGTGAGTGAGTGAGTGAGTGGGTGAAATTGCTCAGTTGTGTCCGACTCTTTGTGACCCCATGGACTGTAGCCTACCAGTCTCCTCCCTCCATGGGATTCTCCAGGCAAGAGTACTGGAGTGGGTTGCCATTTCCTGCTCCAGGGGATCTTCCCGACCCAGGGATCGAACCCAGGTCTCCTGCATTCCAGGCAAACGCTTTAACCGCTGAGCCACCAGGGAAGCCCTTTAAATTAGTACTTAGGTCTAAATGATAGATTAGATTCAAGTTAAACATTTTGATGTCAAGAATTTAATCAACACGTCATGAGTGTTGCTGTTTGCTTCATCTTGTTTCAAACAAGGAGGTCCATGATGTCTTGCTGTCCCATTATTAATGATGCCAAGTCTGATTCCAGGGTAAGGTGGTGATCATGTTTCTCCCCAAATGTCTATTTTTCTTCTTCCACCAGAATCTGTGGTATTCAGTTTCTCACCATGGATGGTCCTTGACTGAGTCAATAATTGGAGGTTGAACAATGATTCTCTAATTTTGTCCTTTCGGCTGCGTTTCTCAGCTGGCATTCTTCATTTGAATTTCATTAATTATGAGTGGAGTTGACCATCCTCTTAAGTGTTTAAAAGCCATTTAGATTTGTCTCCCAGTGAATTACCTGTGTTTCCATGGGGACCTGGTCAATTATGGCACAGCGTGATGAGGGCTATGACCAAGATAGGAACATGGGGTTCAGATAGAGCTGGGAAGGGACCATGGGTCTGCCCGACCTAGATGCCAAACATGCCAGGGAAGGCTCTCAGGAGATGGAGGCTCCTGATATGGGTTCCTCCAAAGCAGACCTTGAGACAAGAATTGAAGGAGAAGCAATTGATCTGGGAAATGAAGGAAATCCTGGAGGCAAGGGGTGGGGGGAATGAGACAGGAAAAGCAGCCGAAGAAGGTGTGTTATCAAGCACGTGAGCACTGTGACTGTCTAGAGCTTAGTTTCCACGGGGAAATTCTAAGGCCATTGTAAAGTACCTGGGCATTTCCACTAAAAGAAGAGAACTCTTGTAATTGTACACCAAGTCCAGTTCGTCATTGCTTAAACGTTTGGCCTTGGGGGAGTGTTAATTTCCCAGCGTTTTAGGCCTGCCTTGAAGTTGGCAGAGTGGGTTCTCGTGACCACAAAAGCCCTCAGGCAACAAATGTAGGTGCTGCCAGCTGTCAGCCAGCATGCACCGAAAGGTAACAGTGAAGACATTCGGGCACCACCGGCATCTGCAGGGGTCTCTAAGCAGAGACTTCAAGGATGCACATACATGAGCCTGTTGAAAAGATGGGGAAAGGGATGCATGCTCCAGGCAGCGAGAGCCGCAGGTGCCAGAGCCCGGAGGTGAGAGCTAGAGCCTGAGGGACCAGCGGGTGGCTGGGGGCAGAGGTGAGAGGTGAGGCCATGTCAGACCTGTTCAGCCACCGTTAGGGCTTGTCACCTCATGTCGTGGGCACTGGGGAGTCACTGGAGAGCTGGCTTTTGAATTTTTTTTGGCTGCTCTGGGTTTTTGTTGCTGCACACGGGCTTCCTCCACTTGGAGAGAACAGGGCTGCTCTCTAGGTGCAGCTTGCGGGCTTTCCCCTGCAGTGACTTCGCTTGTTGGCAGAGCACAGGCTCTGGGGCCTGCAAGCCTTCCGTAGTTGCGGCACGTGGGCTCCAGAGCCCAGCTCAGTAGTTGCGGCACACGAACTTATCTGCCTCATGGCATGTGGGATCTTCCCAGACCAGGGATTGAACCCAAGTCCCCTGCGTTGGCAAGCGGACTCTTAACCACTGGACCACCAGGGAAGCCCACCTGGAGAGTTGTAAGCAGGGAAGTAACATCAGTTTGGGTACCAGAAATGTGGAAAAGCTAAAAATGTGCATTCTGTCATGCCAATGGATTAATTCACATTGGAGGCACGATGTTCCTTCCTCACTAGTGATGGGACTCCTGTCTTTCTCCCATGACGACTAGGGATGGACTGGGCTTGAATGTGAGCTCAGGGCACAGTGAGATGGAGAGTCTTAGGGAAACGTTTCCCTTGGCCCCACTGGTGGCAGATTTTAATGGATAATATATGCTTTTGTACGAACAACTCTGAGGGTTTCCCATGAGCCAGACATTGTGCTAAGCACTGTGCGGTCATTGTCCCAGCTGAGGTGACATTTTTATCATTCTGATAACACAGATGAGGAAACTGATGCTCAGGTGGATGGAGTTATTATTAGGTCAAAGCCAGAAGCGAACAAACACCAGAGTCCATAGAAAATGGAACTATGATTGTCTAGACAATTGAGGGTTAAATATATGAGTAAATCCTTACAGGGGGACAATTTGTATTCATTATACGAGGAAGGTTACAATTAACAATGAGTTACAATGATATAAGTTACTATAAATTTTCTATTTAACTCAGATGACTATAAATGTAAAAAGAAAAAGCAGGTTACCAAAAAAGTAAGTGGAATTCAATTTTAATTTTAAAAATATATGACTCATGGAAGGCTAGTCAATAAAAGTGGTTCTGTGGTTAGACTGGGGTGGGTGGAGACAGAGGCAAGAGGAAATGAGTGATTTTTTTTGTCCTCCTTAATTGGATTTGCTGGTTTTCCTACCATTACTGTCTGAATTTCCCATCCCCACAAAATTCATATGTTGAAGCCCAAAGCCCCAGTGTGCCCGTATTTGGAGGTGGGGTGTTTATGGAAATAATCAAGATACCTAATAGGACTGGTGTCTTTTAAGAGGAAGAAACACCAGATATATCTCTCTCTCCTCTTTTGAGCACCACAGAAAGGCCATCTGGGGACACAGTGAGGCCGTGACCTTCGATAAGCCACAAGAGAGACCTCCCAGAAACCAACCCTGGCAGGACTTTGATCTTGGACCTTCAGCTCCCAGAACTGTGAGAAAGTGCAATTCTGTTTTTTAAGTCACCAATTTGTGATGCTTTGTTAAGGCAGCCAGAGCAGATTAATACACCTACAACAGAAAGCATAATTTAAAATATTTTCGAAAGAATTCAAAGTTGATTTTTTAAAAAAGATACTGCTGGATTTCCCTTTACTCCTAGAAGCAAAGCTGGTTTTGGTTCCCACACTACAGGCTCAAAGAGGGAGGAATTAGCATGGTCTGTGTCTGACTCCTTGCAACCCTATGGACTGTAGCCTGCCAGGCTCCTCTGTCCATGTGATTTTTCTGGCAAAAATGCTGGAGTGAGTTGGCATTTCATACTCCAGAGGATCCTGCCCACCCAGGGACTGAACCCAGGGATCAAACCCGCATCTCCTGCATTGGCAGTCGGAGTCTTTACCACTGAGCCATCTGGAAGCCGCTCTGTGTCCTGTAGCCAGATCCTTTACAGAAATCCCACAAGAAGAGTACTAATGTCCGCACTTGACAGATGGGGAAACAGGCTCAGCAGATATGAAATGCCTGATGTCACATCACTATCTAGCGACCAGCTGAGCTCATGCTGGGCTCCAGGTCTACCTGATCCCCAGATACACCTGAGTTCTCCTCTCCTCCTACCACTGTCTGCATGGAGCAGGTGCTGAAATGGTCACAGACATGGGTGGAGTGGAGGTGGCCAACATCCTTCGGCCACTAAGCAAAGCATCAGTCAGGAGATTTTCCTTCCAAATTCTCAGCAGGATGAATGGTTCTCCTGAAAGTTATTAGGAGAAGTCACCTGAAGGAATTCACTGGAAAAAATCCTAACAGCAAATGCATCTAATGGCTACATTTATTACATCAGGAGCCGCTGATTTGGGAAGCTACAGGGATCAGAGAAGTGCCATAAATGATGTAAATATGAGGTTAACCAGGTATGAACCCACAGGGTGGGGTGGAGGCTGTGCCAAGTCATAGACCACAAGTCCCACCCTATGGGGCCAGATGCTTCCTATACTGCCTTACAGGAATGCAAACCCAGTTGCCAGTTATTCTGGGTTTTCAAGAACCTGGAAATTCAGAGGTTTATGGGAAACTGTTCAATTAAAATTTTTTTTGTAGAGTAAAAAAAAAGCCACAAGGTAAGCATAACAAAACGATTTGTGAGTCAGAGTTTGAAGTTTCAGTTCAGTTCAGTTCAGTCACTCGGTCGTGTCCGACTCTTTGCGACCCCATGAATTGCAGCAGACCAGGCCTCCCTGTCCATCACCATTTCTGAGTTCGTTCAGACTCACGTGCATTGAGTCTGTGATGCCATCCAGCCATCTCATCCTCAGTCGTCCTCTTCTCCTGCTCCCAGTCCCTCCCAGCATCAGAGTCTTTTCCAATGAGTCAACTCTTAGCATGAGGTGGCCAAAGTACTGGAGTTTCAGCTTTAGTATCGTTCCTTCCAAAGAACACCCAGGGCCAATCTCCTTCAGAATGGACTGGTTGGATCTCCTTGCAGTCCAAGGGACTCTCAAGAGTCTTCTCCAACATCACAGTTCAAAAGCATCAATTCTTCGGCGCTCAGCCTTCTTCACAGTCCAACTCTCACATCCATATACAACCACAAGAAAAACCATAGCCTTGAGTAGACGGACCTTAGTCGGCAAGGTAATGGCTCTGCTTTTGAATATACTATCTAAGTTGGTCATAACTTTTCTTCCAAGGAGTAAGCGTCTTCTAATTTCATGGCTGCAGTCACCATCTGCAGTGATTTTGGAACCCCAAAAAGTAAAGTCTGATACTGTTCCCACTGTTTCCCCATCTATTTCCCATGAAGTGATGGGACCAGATGCCATGATCTTCGTTTTCTGAATGTTGAGCTTTAATCATCAAGAGGCTTTTTAGCTCCTCTTCACTTTCTGCCATAAGGGTGGTGTCATCTGCACATCTGAGGTTATTGATATTCTCATTGATATTCTCCTGGCCATCTTGATTCCAGCTTGTGTTTCTTCCAGTCCAGCATTTCTCATGCTGTACTCTGCATATAAGTTAAATAAGTAGGGTGACAATATACAGCCTTGACGTACTCCTTTTCCTATTTGGAACCAGTCTGTTGTTCCATGTCCAGTTCTAACTGTTGCTTCCTGACCTGCATACAGATTTCTCAAGAGGCAGATATTCCTATCTCTTTCAGAATTTTCCACAGTTTATTGTGATCCACACAGTCAAAGGCTTTGGCATAGTCAATAAAGCAGAAATAGATGTTTTTCTGGAACTCTCTTGCTTTTTCCATGATCCAGCGGATGTTGGCAATTTGATCTCTGGTTCCTCTGCCTTTTCTAAAACCAGCTTGAACATCTAAGTTAAATAAGTAGGGTGACAATATACAGCCTTGACGTACTCCTTTTCCTATTTGGAACCAGTCTGTTGTTCCATGTCCAGTTCTAACTGTTGCTTCCTGACCTGCATACAGATTTCTCAAGAGGCAGATATTCCTATCTCTTTCAGAATTTTCCACAGTTTATTGTGATCCACACAGTCAAAGGCTTTGGCATAGTCAATAAAGCAGAAATAGATGTTTTTCTGGAACTCTCTTGCTTTTTCCATGATCCAGTGGATGTTGGCAATTTGATCTCTGGTTCCTCTGCCTTTTCTAAAACCAGTCTGAACATCAGGGAGTTCACAGTTCACGTATTGCTGAAGCCTGGCTTGGAGAATTTGAAGCCTCTGTTTTTGATAATGTAATGTTTACCACAATTCTGGAGGCAGTGTGTTAGTTAAGGTAGCACTAGCCACAGTAACAGCTAAACTGCCAAGTCATAGTGACTTTATGCAGTTGCAGCTTATTTTTCACTCATATTGGTCCAGTCAGCAGCAGATGAGGAGAGAGGCAGGGCGTGCAGTCAATCTGCCTCTGTGGCTTCAAAGATCACCCAGGCATTGACATCCAATGGGCATTGATATCTAACAGGCAGATAGTGAAGAGAGGAAACTGAAGACCAGATGAGCACTCCTTACTCTGCTCACCTTCTGTTGGACAGAACGCTGTGGCCACCTCGCTGGAACACAGATCAGAGCTGGGTATGTGTGGCCTGTGGCAGCCACTTTCCAACAACTCTATTCTGCAGACTCATCTACAGATCTTATCCATCCCTGCCTCAGGCAGTTATTATCATCTCTGGTTTATCAGTGGAGATCCAGATCCCAGAGAGGCAAATTGACCCATGAGAAGTCACATAGCCAGGAGCACTGTCTTTCTGACCCTAACCAAGGGATCATTCTTCTGTCTTCAGTTCAGTTCAGTTGCTCAGACGTGTCCAGCTCTTTGCGAATCCATGAATTGCAGCACGCCAGGCCTCCCTGGCCATCACCAACTCCCAGAATTCACTCAAACTCATGTCCATCGAGTCAATGATGCCATCCAGCCATCTTATCCTCTGTTGTCCCCTTTTCCTCCTGCCCCCAATCCCTCCCGGCATCAGAATCATTTCCAGTGAGTCAACTCTTCGCATGAGGTGGCCAAAGTACTAGAGTTTCAGCTTTAGCATCATTCCTTCCAAAGAACACCTAGGGCTGATCTCCTTCAGAATGGACTGGTTGGATCTCCTTGCAGTCCAAGGGACTCTCAAGAGTCTTCTCCAGTACCACAGTTCAAAAGCATCAATTGTTCGGTGCTCAGCTTTCTTCACATTCCAATTCTCGCATCCATACATGACCACTAGAAAAACCACCTTTGTTGGCAAAGTAATGTCTCTGCTTTCAGTATGCTATCTAGTTTGGTCATAACTTTTCTTCCAAGGAATAAGTGTCTTTTAATTTCATGGCTGCAGTCACCATCTGCAGTGATTTTGGAGCCCCCAAAATAAAGTCTGACACTGTTTCCACTGCTTCCCCATCTATTTCCCATGAAGTGATGGGACTGGATGCCATGATCTTCATTTTCTGAATGCTGAGCTTTAAGCCAACTTTTTCACTCTCCTCTTTTACTTTCAGCAAGAGGCTTTTTAGCTCCTCTTCACTTTCTGCCATAAGGGTGGTGTCATCTGCATATCTGAGATTATTGACATTTCTCCCAGCAATCTGGATTCCAGCTTGTGCTTCTTCCAGTCCAGCATTTCTCATGATCTACTCTGCATATAAGTTAAATAAGCAGGGTGACAGTATATAGCCTTGACGTACTGCTTTTCCTATTTGGAACCAGTCTGCTGTTCCATGTCCAGTTCTAACTGTTGCTTCCTGGCCTGCATACAGGTTTCTCAAGAGGCAGGTCAGGTGGTCTGGTAGTCCCATCTCTTTCAGAATTTTCCACAGTTGATTGTGATCCACACAGTCAAAGGCTTTGGCATAGTCAATAAAGCAGAAACAGACGTTTTTCTGGAACTCTCTTGCTTTTACTTAACCGTTCCCAAACTTGCAGTCTTGTGAGCATATACAGATTGTTAATATGCAGCTTCCTAGCCCTCATTCCAGACCCTGAACTGGATGTCTCAGGGGAAAATGTACTAACCTGTACTTTCACTGAGAATCCCAGGATGCACCCTGGAATTGTCTGGGGAACTTTGTGAAATGCTAATCTCTGGGTTCTAACCCCTAGAAATTCTCATTCAGTTGGCCCATAGGGAGGGTCCCTGACATGGACCTCAGGTGACTGATGTGCAGCCAAGACTCAGAAACACTGCCTCTGGTCCCCAGTCTAATGGGGCTGGGGGAGATTTACAAATTAAAGCCGCAAGAGAGAGGAAGGAAGGAAGGGAAAGAATGAAGGTGGCAAAAAGGGAGGGATATCACGTGATTTTCAGTCTTCAGAATCAGCATTTAAAAAAAAAAAAAAAACTGGCCACACTGCATGTGAGATCTTACTTCCCCAAACAGGGGATGGAACCCATGCCCTGAGGTGGAAACATGGAGTCTTAACCACTGGACCACTAGGGAAGTCTCAGAATCAGCATTTTAAAAAAAACTCTGCAAATAATTCTAACATGCACTCCATGCTGAGACCTACTGAATAAACGGACCAGAAGATTCTGACTCAGTAGGTTTGGAGTGAGCCAAATTTTCTGTATTTTTAAAGTGGAGACTGTGATTCCACTGCCCTAGGGCTTTGCTACTCAAAGTCCGAGCTGAAGTATCAGTGCATCACTGGGAACCTGTAAGGAGATCCTTAGGCCCTACCCTCACCTGCTTAATCGAAACCCACAATTGAACAAGACCCCCAGAAGATGATCACATACATGAACGGGAGAGGCACTGCTCTTGGGCTCACAAGCTTTTTTCCACGAAGACAGCAGTTTAGTCCTTCAATCAGGGCCGGTCCAGCTTCTCTCCCATCTCCACTCACCCCCTTTTGCGGCTGCAGAACCTTTTCTAGTGTCACCAGCATAGTCTATGCTCAAAAGGAAGACTATTCTCGAAGGTCTGGGCCTTGCTGCCCCCATACTATGGGCATCTGTTCGTGGATACTTTGTTAGAAGGTCTGGGCATGCGCACTGGTTGAGGACTCAAAAGGGGGCTTGCAGGTCCTTCCTGCCAGGGCAGGACGTCACAGATGTGAGACATTGACTTGAGGACCAGATCGTGGTTGCTTCACAGGAAGATCTCTTTATGGACTCCTCTGGTCGTCCAGGGGCTAAGAGTCCACATTGCCAATGCAGGAAGCCTGAAGTTCGATCCCTGGTCAGGGAACTAGACCCCACCTTCTGAAACTGAATTCATATGCCACGGCTAAAGATCCTGAGTGCTGAAACTAAGACCTGGTGCATATAAATTAATTAAATAAATATTTTTTAGAAAGAGGAAGATGATCTCTTTAGATCTGCAAGTTGGAGAAGGCACACTTGTTTGTGAGGTTCTGGGGCAAATCAGAGGAAGTCATAGGGATGGAGGTTGCAGTTCAGTAGAAGGAAAAGTTTCAAATGAGCAAGAAGGGACTAAATGGCCTTCATTCAGAGGCATTTGGATGCAACCTCTGGATTGGATGTGAGCTTGGGGGAGACCCCTGCTTGAGGCTGAAACATATACTGCCCCGGAAGGCAGGGAGGCTCGGTCAGGAAGTGAGTGGACTAAGATAATTCAGGGTTCCACTGTGCCTGTCAATCATGAAGGCTGTTTGGCTAAATACAAACTATTGCTGGTGCATGAAATAATTTCCCTATGGGTCTCCACGAGTTTAAAAGCTCAGTGAGGACAGTGGCTGGGCTGCTGGTGGGGTCCACGGCACCTGACATAGAGTCTGGCATATGAGAGCATCTGCCCAGTAAATGTTTGTTGATATAAATGGCTGAAAGTGAAAAGTGAAAATGTTCAAATGGCTGAAAATAAGATTTAATCTTTTCTGTCTCTGAATGGTAAGTTTTGTGCACTCCTTTTATGTCCTTTAAAGTGTTTTCTGTCAGGTGTTCAGACTGAGTTTTTCTTGTTTTCTCATTAAGTTCTATTTTTTTTTTTCATCTAGCCTCTTTCTACATAGTATTCGCTGTAATGGTAAAACAACTGAAATATCCTAAATGGCCCACGAGAGGGAGTTTGCTAACTCACTGGTTGGGGGCAGGGATTGAGGAAGGAACTTTCTTATCGTTCGCAGGGTTAAAACTCCACACTGCTAATGCAGGGGGCTCTTGGGTTTGATCCCTGTTCAGAGAACTAGATCCCACATACTGAAAGTAAATATCTGGCATGTTACAAAGAAAATTGAAGATCTCACATGCTGCAATTAAGACCCAGTATAGCTAAATAAATAAATATTTTAAAAAATTATTCCTGAACTCTCTTCCCCAAAAGGCTATTCGCCAATACACATTAAAAACTTCCTAGCTGGAAGGATCCCAGCAAGACATCAACAGCATGGTCTCTGGAATGTTCTCTGGGAATTCTGTATATGCTGTTTTTTTTTTTTTGCTTGGCTCTATCTTCTGACTTTTTCTGTTCTGAGCGTCTATTACTTTTGAGTAAGAAAGACTAGCCAACAGGAGCTGGACCTGTTCTAAACTCGATTTTCAACTTCTCATTTATTTTAGCCAGCTTTATCTAATTGACTGTATATGGTCACCTTGCTTATTTAACTTATATGCAGAGTACATCATGAGAAATGCTGACCTGGATGAAGCACAAGCTGGAATCAAGATTGCCGGGAGAAAGATCAATAACCTCAGATATGCAGATGACACCACTCTTATGGCAGGAAGCGAACAAGAGCTAAAAAGCCTCTTGATGAAAGTGAAAGAGGAGAGTGAAAAAGTTGGCTTAAAGAAAACGAAGATCATGGCATCTAGTCCCACCACTTCATGCAAATAGATGGGGAAACAGTGGAAATAGTGACAGACTTTATTTTTTGGACTCCAAAATCACTGCAGATGGTACTGCAGCCATGAAATTAAAAGACACTTGCTCCTTGGGAGAAAAGCGATAACCAACCTAAACAGCATATTAAAAAGCAGAGACATTACTTTGCCAACAAAGGTCTGTCTAGTCAAAGCTATGGTTTTTCCAGTGGTCATGTATGGATGTGAGAGTTGGACTATAAAGAAAGTTGACCGCCGAAGAACTGATGATTTTGAACTGTAGTGTTGGAGAAGACTCTTGAGAGTCCCTTGGACTGCAAAGAGATCCAACTAGTCCATCCTAAATGAAATCAGTCCTGAATATTCATTGGAAGCTGAAACTCCAATACTTTGGCCACTTGGTGCGAAGAACTGATTCATTTGAAAAGACTCTGATGCTGAGAAAGATTGAAAGCAGGGCAAAGCCTGGCATGGTGCAGTCCATGGGGTCCCAAAGAGTCAGACACAACTGAATGACTGAACTGAACTGATCTAATTGACAATGTTTGTATTTGTGAAAATTGCACATTGGAAAAAATAAAAAAGTTAACGTTACCAATAACCAATGAGCAAGGAAGCTGGTAGCCAAAGAAGTAAAGGGCTTTTTGTGTCCCAGAGAAGCGGCTGGTCAGGGGCAGAATGCAGGCCCTGACTTGCTAATGGGCACCCTTTCCCTCACCACGCTCCTTTCCCTGCCCTCTGGGAGCCTCTGACAGTGCTTTCTCTCTTCTTGTCTTCCTCCCTCCCTCAGGGGTGCTTCAGACATCCATCATCCACAGCTTCACAGGCTGGCCATTCTGCTGTGTGGGGTCTGTGTGGATTCCACAGGCTAGACAGTCATTAGCCCAGGCAGCCTCTTTCATTTGCCCTTTGCTGTGCTGTGCTTAGTCACTCAGTCGTGTCCGACTCTTTGTGACTCCATGGACTGTAGCCCGCCAGGCTCCTCTGTCCATGGGGATCCTCTAGGCAAGAATATGTTATGCCCAAGTTGCGAAATCTCCCAATGAGCACCAGGGAGCCAATATCCGATGCAAAAGCGAGAATTTTTATTACCAAGCTCGAGCTGGGGCTCCTACCAATACCGATGCAGCGGCTATAGGGAGGAGCCCTGAGCTCTGGGTTACATTGCTTATATAGGGTATTCTCGCGCCAGAAGTTTGAAAAACGGGAGTTTCCGGGTTGGGAGATGTCTAATTGATTACCTTCTGTGGAAGGGTTAGGTGTTGGGTTCTGATTGGTTTCCATTTCCCGGGCTAGCCACGGGTTCTGATTGGTCCGCAGGTAGTGAGGTGAGGTTAAGGGATTTCTAAAGGCTCTTTTCCTGGAAACTTACAAAATGGAGTAGCTTAGATTCTTCAAATACTGTAATGGGTTGCCATGCCTTCCTCCAGATCTTCCCAACCCAAGGATTGAACCGAGGTCTCCCGCATAGCGGGCAAATTCTTTAGCATCTGAGCCACCAGGGAAGCCCAGGAATACTTGGAATAGGTTGCCTATCCCTTTTTCAGGGGATCTCACCGACCCAGAAATTGAACCGGTTTCCTGCATTGCAGGCAGACTCTTCACCAGCTGAGCTACCGGGGAAGCCCTCATCTGCCCTTACTTCCTATAAAGCCACAGCAGGCTGCAGAGCAAATACACCGAACTGCTGACTCAAGTCCTGCCCACCCCCCCCCCCCC